>JARHVA010000037.1:2630000-2720000 GCA_037957365.1 Torreya grandis
ATATGTATATAATCTTAAAATATAATTTATGTGACTTTATCTTCTTATCTCATCCTTATATACTTCCCATATAAACAATCTCCATGTTTAATAACTGTATGCATGACTATGTTTTATTTTGGTAGGACCCCTGTCTATAGGTGTCCATTGCCTATTAGGGTTTGGACATGATGATTCGAGACTTTATTGAATATTTGAGGTCAAAAAACATTTTATTACACATTAAATCACCTCACATGTCTCAATATACTAAAAAATCACCAATGTTAGCTCATAGTGAGCTGTAAATGGACATTTTGTTAACCTGTATAGACTGAGATTATGCTTGGGAGTAAAAAAATAATATATCCCTCTCATTTGATGATATTGATTCCATTAATGTTCATTTGAACCATTTTGATTCATAATAAAATGAGGTATATTATAATTTTCAACCTAAAATGATAAAAGTCCTCATTTGACTCAGGCATGTATATAATAATGCAAGGTTTCAATACTTTGAGAAGCAACTTTGAGGCTCCTAAAAACCCACTTTCATCAATAATATGTCCCCAATATTTTTCAAGGTCATTGAAATATATAGGGGATACAAAACTAAGCTATTAGGATTCTAAAATATCTCATGTACCATGTCATATGATATTTTCAAAACCTTGATGGACCTCTATTGTATATTTTCAGGGATTATTGGCCTAAAAACTCAGTCAACATTTTGAATATGACCTTTAACCTTGCTTAGCCATATTATCCCTTAAAAATTGGATTCATGATGTTTTATTCACTTTAAGTCCTAGACTAGAGTTCAAAAATCAATTATAACACCTCATAATGGTTCTTTTGTTCTCTATTGGGCTACATATAGATGGAGATGAGTGTGGGGCAGGTAGATTGTGAGATGAGTTAGAGTAAAACCAGATATTATGCCTTTATAGTTAATGTTATTTTATAAATGTATCCAAATATAAAAATAAAAGTGACTCAAGGCTTAAAACAAGGCCTCACACCTCTATGGACATGGTATACAGTTCTTATGCACATAATCCACCATCACTGCACGTAAAAGTAGATAGAGAGCTAACTGTGCAAAAGGTGCTCATGACTGCAAGTTTATGGAAATATGATTTATAAGGTATGTTTTTAAGGTGAAGGGAAGAAATATAAAATTGGAAACATGTGATAGGTATTATTACAATATCCTAAAACCATGAACAAGCATGAAGCTCTTAGAAATAATGAAACTACCTGTTGCACTCAAAACAAACCAGTTTGCAAATTTGAAGTGATTTTATTAATCAAAAACCATGAAAACTAAAACAAAAAATGGATAACATATTAGTGGGAATTAAACATCATCTGGGAGCAACATCAATATCTATATTATATGAAATCTCCCAAACAAGAGAAAAACCCATTGGGTGCATGAAATAACTAACATATTTACATAGTCAACTTGTTAACAATGGTTTATAAAGCTCAAACCACCATTAATTTACAATTAAGTATAAAATAGAAGATGAATGAGTTTAAAATATTCCCCTAAGAGCATTTTTCTTGAAACTCCTATGTTGGTCGTACCAAGTACAAACTTGCAAGTCACTCCTACATGTCTAAGAAGCTAAGAAAGGTGTAGAATGGTTTTGGCCTCAAAATGGAACTTAAAAATTAAAAAAATCATGGTAATGAGCATGGGGAATCTAAAGAGTCACATTTCAACCTTTTCCAAGTGGCACACTTCCCAGAGAGGTCGTACAAGTGCCATTTTCTTCTCCTTTCACTAGAAAATTGAATTTTATTTTGATGAACCAACAACTTTCATTTACCAATAGTGGATTAAGACTTATTATGACATATGTCACATGAAATCACCCATTTAGACCTTCACATTTCCCAAGAAACCCATACACCTCTTTAAATACACCCTTTTTGACCCCTAAAATGACCCAAAATGATAAATAGACATAAAAACTAATTGACCAAGACCAATATAACATTAATTGACATCAATTAAACTATATTACACCCCATAACACTCATATTACACCCAATATAGACCTATCAAATCATTTTTTTCCTATACATGCCCCAATTTGACTAAAATGTCAAATTTGGTCAACAATGACCTTGTCACATCTATTTTCTAAAAAAGAGAGTTAATTTTGGATTGAAAATCATGTTTAAATACATATATTATAGGATTACCAAGGTGAACCTTTGATATCTGGTAATCCCCCACCATTAGATCTTCTTTTTGTTTGTCTGGTGGGGGGACTACAATCTCTACATACTTCTCCCCTACTAAATCATATAGTATTCTTGATATGGTTATGGGAGCTATCTTTGATTTCTTAAATGCATCTAAAATGCCAAAATATAATGTATTTAGAGACACCATCTACTTCCATTTATTCCCCATAGATTTTACTATCCAACTTAGTGTGGCATCTTATTATCCTAACACTACTAATTATGAATTTGTAGCTGAATTTATTACACTAGTGCTTATGGTGATAAGTGTTAAGTCTATTACTAGTATAGACACTAAATCTTTGGTTGATGTTTTTCCAATATCTTCCCCATTTATGGCTTGAGTGGCCACATTTGTATCAATCAATTTCTCTGTTTATACCTCCTTTATGAGGGTTAAGGTTATTATGGAAATAGAAGAAATGGGTGCAGTGGAAATAGATGTACCTACTAGGGGTGTGGGAGATGGAAGTGACACCAATGGAGGAGTAGGCATAAGGAGTTAAAAAATGGGAACCTATGGGAGTGTGAAATCTAGAGATATGAATGAATCAATAAGATCTATGGGGACACTCAAGGTTGATAAAAAGGTGAAGTTGATAGGAGGTGAAAATGTAGTAGTTATCCTAGTGGTTAGGATGGCCAACAAGGATTGTAGTCAGGATGACTAAATCCACAACTATAGACTACTATGTAGTATTAGTGATTAATAGGGTGGTGGTGGTGATTAGGGATGATATGGAAGAAATTATGGAATAAGGGAGTGAAATTATGGAAGAGGGGAGTGGAAGTGAAACCTGAGTATTTAATTGATTTAATTGAACTATTTTCAGTAGACTTACTAACATAAGTTGGCTGGTATAAATGGAAGGGTAAATTACTCGAGGTGATGGTGGAGTATAGATAGTAGGAGGAGGTGTTGAAATTGATGGAATGAAAAAGATAGGAAGAGGGACTATCATAGATAAAGGAGTAGAAACTATTGGTGTTTCAATAGTAGTTATATTTTCAAATGAAATTACTATTGGTTGATCTACTAATTCTCCTTGGCTACTTGATTATCCTCTCTTAGCCTTTAAATTTGACTTTATCTTATGGAATACCACTAGCCTATCTACCTATTTTGGGAGGGTTTCACTACTAGAACCTTATAATGATGGTTGTACTCCCTTCTCCTTAATCTCCCTTAGTTTCTCATTAATGTTCACTATTGCCTTAGTCACCTTGACCCATTTGCTTCTAAGCTAGTTGATTGTTCTATTTATTACATTGGTGGTTCTATCCATTAATGAGTACTTAGGAATGGGCCACCTAACTATTGTAAGGGTTGAGCATAGATCTTATTATCAGAGTAGACCTTATCTAGTAGGGATTCATCATCTAGGTAGACCTTGTCTAGTAGGGATTCATCATCTAGGTAGACCTTGTCTAGTAGGGATTCATCATCTACCAAATCCTCAAGAACTGGTGCCATGTTAAAAGGCTTGATCTGATCTAGGGTCATCTTGGAATAATCCTTCAGTCTCACTTCTTCTTCATCTTGTAGGTCCTTCCAATAGTATTCATAGTAGGGAAAATGGGAATATGTTGTGATCCCTAATGCACTAGTAATGTTTCCATTTACATCAAATAATGGCCTTGCCTCTAGAGCCCTCAAGGTAATCTGAGTCATTTCAATGTATGTACACTTGGATTTGGATAAGGAAGGGAATGTATACCTCCCTAAACTAATGGGTAAATGGATTCTTGCCTTGTGTTTACTTGAAAACAACTTATGAGTCTCCATAATCTACCTCACAAGTTCCATTAAAGACCATTTTTTTCTTACATACTTTGGGAGGGTGTAACGACAACCATTGAATCCCCCTACTATGATGTATGATTATGTGAGGAATTGAATCAATTAGGATCCCTAGTTTGTTATATTTGAAGTAGCAGAATCAAATAATATTTTATTTTCTATATCTTTTTCAAATATGATTATGATGCAATAGATGAATGCATCATTTACTCTTTTGAAGTGTTACCTATTTGCCTTAAGAGTGAGGCTAGGGTAATAATTGAAAACCTTGTTTGCTTGGTAGCTACTATATTCAATCCTAGGAAGGCTCTCCCCTTGGCTAATATGTAGAATATATAATAATTCATATAAAACTTACCTTCATTCTGGACTTCCATCAACTTCTTGTGGATGGAGTCACTTATTAGCTATACTCAGTGGTTTTAGTACTTGTTTTGATGGATTACCCATATGTATTGGTATATCTAGTCTCAAAATATCTTATCATCAGGGTTTCTAGTGAATCTATGTAAGAATATGATTACATCCCCCACTTCATCATTAAAATCTATCCTTACTAATTTTTTGGGTAGTTTTATGGAAGCAGGACTACGGACTCTTAGCCATTGTTTATTGATGACCCTTAGACACCCAGTATTCTTGTCCTAATATAACTTTTTTGATGATTCAGGAGTTATATCAAGGTAACTCTCATACTTAGGGATCAAGAACACTGACTTTATAAAGTCTAGGTCTAGGTTTAGAATTATTTCTCCTTTGTCATTTAGAACTTCTCTTTTTTCAACATCATAATGCTTTACCAATGTGACCACAATATTAGGGCTTTGTATTGACAAGGGGAAGGCTGCTACCTGGGGAAGTCCAAAATCATAAATGCTCTGAATCTAGTCATTTTTGAATTTGACATTTATTCTAGTCCATAAATCACCTAGGTCAATGTGACCTAGGTCTATGTCCATGATCTCATTTGTGTTGGATTTCAAGCTGAGTAGGACATCGGTTCCCTTGGATTTGAATTTCATCTCTTTTCTAGACATGAATTATGGAGAATTTTTTAGGGTAAAAATAACTATAGAATTAGTGGGATTTGAATGTACAAAACACAAGTGAAATATTTGATGGAGATTGGGGTTGCTCTTGTAAGGAAAATGTCCAGTGGAGATGGTGGTTATAAAACAAAATTACAATGTCTAGTTAAAACTTTGGTGAGTTTTAAGATTGCAAATATAAGTAAGATCCCTAATTAGATTTGGATTTTTAAGGTGCACTAGGATTGTTTGCAAAGATATCAAGTTGTAGATGTAAGTGTAAATCCTATAGGTTTTTTAATTATGATAGCAAGTGGAATGTCCATAGGGATTGTGCATGGAATCCTTAAAGAAATATTTGACTAGTTATAATGTTTTTAAAAACCTAGATTTCTAATGGTAGAACAAAATGGAATGAATGAATCAACATGAGTTTTTAGGAATCAAAGTGATTATTGAAATGACACTAAGTAAATAAACTAAATCCCTAATAATACCAAGCAAAAAAAAAACCTAAAAAATGTTATCAAATGGAAAAAAATGGAAAGAAGCTATATTTTGATATAAAAATGATTGATCTAAAGAATGCAAGCATGATAGAGGAATATCAAGTAGGAGAGGTCAATTGCATCATGGATTGGTTGCATGGCTCAAATAAATGGTGACATGGATCAAAGGTGATAATAGAGTACTAGATTCATCATAAATCTTGAGTCTTGAATTTTTCAAATAAATAATGTTTTAAAATTAACCCTTTATCATTTATATAACTTCTACATTAAATGTATCTAAGTTGGTGGTTGGTAAGAGGCTCAAAAATCTAGAGTTTGTGAGTAAATTTGTAAATTTTCAAATTTACAATTCGAAATTTGATCTCCACTCTTCATAGGATAGCTTGGTTATTTGAAAATGACAAGGCAAAACTTGAGGTACAATTTGAAACTTTGCAAGCTATAAATTGAAATTGGGGTTCTGGTTTCCATAGGAAGGGTGGTCGGTGGGAAGTGAAACTGAAGTTTTAATTTACAAATTTATACGTTTAAATTGCAACTAGAGTTCTAGATTTCAATTGGAATGATGAACAGAAAGTGAAGGTTAAAAAGTAATTTTTAAGTTTGCAAGTTGAAAATTACATTCCAATCTCTAGTTTCCATGGGGTATGTGTTTGGTGGGAAGTGGAGATCTATTTATAAATTGTAACTTTTCAATTTGTAAATTATGAATGGGGTTCTAATTTCCAAAAGACATGAGTTGTGTAGGAAGTAAAGTTTGAGAAACAATTTACAAGTTTGAAAGTTGAAAATTGCATTCTAATATTTGATTTTGATTGACTATGAGTAAAGTGGGAAGCAGAGGTCTAGATGCAATTTTCAAGTTACAAATTACACCTAAATCTTCAATTTTTGTTGAGCTTTGGGAAATGAGTGTCCTAGGTCATTTTATGGCATTTTTATAAAAAAATAATCATTCTCCCTTAGGGAACTTAACATTTTGACATTTTTGGGACAAAAATATCAATAGACATCAATGATA
Source organism: Torreya grandis (assembly GCA_037957365.1). Classification (NCBI taxonomy): domain Eukaryota; kingdom Viridiplantae; phylum Streptophyta; class Pinopsida; order Cupressales; family Taxaceae; genus Torreya; species Torreya grandis. Next base: position 2,636,607 of record JARHVA010000037.1, read on the forward strand.
ATACTCAACAAGTGACGGTGCAGGGATTCAGAGAGATAAGCTAGTACCCATGTGCTATATGATTTCTAAAACTAATTATGTGATGTATCATAAAAAACATGTTCTAACAAGATATCACATAAACATGTAAATCATACACATGAAATGATATTGTCTCACTAAAATCACCTAGTTAAGGTTTTTCACATAGTTATTGGTCTCTAGGATTAGTCAATTTCATACACATCACTTGATTAGATTACCTTCATCTTGGCATTGTGATGCTAGTAAGATAGTAAAGTCCATCACTACTTACTTAGTACCAACAATGTGAGATTTATTTAACATATATAACCAACAGTTTCAAATAGATTACTTCCTACTAGTAATCATAAAACATGATAAGAATAGGAATAATTAAATACATACATTTAGTCTATCAAATATATGAATGAATCTCCACAATATTATTTCTTATATAAATAATATGCAAAAAAGCTCATATTATATCATTCAAGAATAATATATATTAGGTTGTATGTTCTATTTTTTAAAAGTAGGTATAATGTATTACTTCTTACTAACTATCATAAAACATGCTATTCATAGAAATAACCAACACGCATACATTTAGTTCATCAAACATGTGAATGTATCTAGACATACAATTTACAGTTTGCACCACGCATGTATAACATACATTTAGACTATAGTTTTCAACTGAAATATTCTCTATGACATCCCATAATATCATAGTTCATTTTTTATGATCACAACTACACTATTAAGAACAATCATACTTACAATATTGAGAACCAAATGCCTCATAATCATAAATAATAATAAAACAAACACTAGTTTTACCATCCAGTATACCCTATGTTTAAACTACATACTATTATAAATTATAAGCACACATCACGATGCAATAATATATGTTATGTATGTATAAACACTTATACATATTAATATTCTCATAATATTAACTACATATAAGTTTTCAATATTATATGTATATATATTAACAATCATTTATAAATTTAATCAAGGTTTTTATAAGATTTCCACAATCATTACATCCATGAATCATTAAGATATAAAATGAGTACTATAGTTAATAGACCTTTCTATTTCAATATTCCACTGTCATTATTTACTATTAGTTCTAAAAATAGAATAAAACAACATCCAATTCAAATCCACCATATAAGCCATTCACAAAATTCCTTTATGCAATTTTACTTAACAACAGTTTATGTATTTCATCTATATATGTTGTTACAAGTTTGACTCCATCAACCTATTCATTATTTCTACCATTTATATAAATATTAGGGATATCCCTATTGATAAACTATATAATACCATTCATCTAACTATAACCATGTACATCCATATCCATGTAAATCCATATTTATGTACATCCATACTCAAGCACAACCATCATGTGACTATGGTAAATAATATATATAAAAGATATGTAATCACATCTCAATATACTAATTATTTATATTCATAACTCATCAATTTATCTGATAGAATATATATATTTTTCTCATTAATTTTTTAATATGGACATACTTAAATAAAAATATACATAACATCAATATATATGGGTATATATCTCCAAGATTTGATCTAAAACCAAGATTTAATCAAGTTATATGACTAATATCAAGATCTATGGATATATATCTAGTGTATACATGATAATAATTCAAATATAAGATCAAGATATAATAGCTATTATATCATCAATAAGATGTAGAAGGATTGGTGAAGTGGTTTGGTTGTGCATAGCCCCACCAAAGTTCAAATATCATAGGGAATTTATAGGCCAAATGTGGCCATTTACTTGGTGATTTAAAAAAGTGATCTAAGTAATAAATGTTTATGTTGGTTTTATAGTTCTCTTGGGTATTAATCCCTCGATTTGTGCCCCAAAACTAGTTCTAGCTCCGGTTAAAAGCTAATATCAAGCCAAAAAAATAGTTGTTATATCATGTGAGCCTAAAACACAAATAGATATGCTTACAATATTGAATATAATTTATGAACTCATTTATGAGATAAATATGGTGCTCAATATACTACAATCTTATGCCTCTTCCATTGTAGATTCACTATTTATGCAGATCACTATCTAGGTTCCATAATATATCAATTCACTATAATTTAGCATGAATCATTGCACTTACTATATACTAAGGTATAGTTATAGATTATGTTAATGTGTGTTAATATGTGAATAACACCATATTAATTATTAATACATACATTGTCTATATATCATTTATCTATATGTAATATGTGGAATTACCTATGTTCCTCAAATTTTAACTTGATAACATCAGCTTTAATGGAAGAGTACTCAGTTTGGTTACATACAATATCCCTTCTAAGTGAATTTTATTTTAATATACATAACTAAAAATTATCTTCTTATACAAACTAAATAATAACATATTTCTCTTTAACTCTATGTACTACTCAACTATGTACTCATATATATAGTATAAAATCTCTAGATATAATATGTATTCAATGACTATTGTGATGTATCCAATGACTTCGGTTTACCAAAACCCCACTCTTAGTTATAATTACACTGGTATATACATAATTTTATATACAATCTACTTATATGATTTTATCACTCGTTAATAATAGATATATGACCTACTTATGCTTATTATTCATTTACCTGTATGTGAAGATATACATATTTTGGTAGGGAAAGGAAATACAAGATGAGTTTAGCTAATATATGATAGGTTTTGATAGAATATGGCATTCAATTCTATGTGAGGATTTGACATGCTTATAAGAGACTAAATATATACATTGAGTGAGAAAATTAATTAACACTGACTACAGTGATATATGTTGAATTTTTGGTATATATATAATTACCAAAGAAATAACACTCTAGTCATCCCCTACATATATATGATTATGATTTTTCTTGGCAATGAATTTGAGTGAGCTCTGTATTATCATGTAGTTATATAGTTCTGATACATGTATATATATAGCAATGATACTAACTATAACTTTGATACGTAATTTTTTTAATTCTTTCCATACTCATTCCTATGACTTACAAGATGATAACACCATAAATCCATATTAATGTAATTGTATGGTGATTTTATTAAAACCACATATAATTCCTACACTTCTATCATGTCAATTCACCACATAATTTAAACTATATATATATATATAGTTTATTTATAACTAAAAGTATATAATTTATATAACAATTTACATACAAAAATATCACCACTGCCATATCTGATGTGTGTGTGTGTGTGTGTGTGTGTGTTTGTGTGTGTGTGTACGGTTTTATATTTATATATCCAATATCAATGTTATTTAGATGATACAATAAAACTCACTACCTTCACCCAAATTCTCACTTTAGAAAGTCTAGCTTAGTGAGTATGAGTAGTGATAATAATAATTAAGTTATATAATATATGTTAACTTCAATAGTAATACAGTCTCTTAATTCTGTAAGTAATCTAATGAAATACATTCAATAGAATAATACTTGATATAATATAATTTATGTTTGTAGATTTACTAAATCTCTTGATCTAAATCTCATGTATACACACAAAATTCTTTAGAGTTAATAAAAATAAAATCATATTACCCACATCTCAAAATATCTAACTCATAATTACTTAGCTCAGAAGAGTCTCTTTCCCCCACTCATTTCTTTCCTTCTGCACCAAGCTCCGCTATCCTCCTTCTCTTCGTCTCTAATTTTCTTTTATTCCCTGATTGCCCTATTTTAAAGACTCACCTCCTTATTTAAATCCATTCCTTTTTAAATATCTCTAATATTATTTTTTTATGGATGTTTTGCTTCACTTTCCTTTGTTTTTATTTCTTTATGATTTTTGTTTCTTTTTTTGTTTTTATTCCTTTTTATGACTTTTTTTGGGTTTTTATGTTTTTATTTATTATATTACCCTTTTTATTTTCTTTCCTATTTTTATTTTTCCTAAATGAATTGAAATTACTATGGCCAAATAATAAATAAATAATTACTTAGTGTCAAAGTAACCAATTAACTCATTAATCATTAATTTTGAACTAATACCATTGACTTTGTTATTCACAAATAATGTCTAGGTTAAACTAGATACGATAATAACTAGGTGTTAATCAAGAAAATTTATGTTCTTGAAACACATTAATAGTTATGACTAAAATAACATAATGTAATTATACTATAGAAATTAATTTTAAAACTATGCATATTATCCTTAAGGCAATCACACATGATTTATTTCCACTTATAGGTATTAGATTGAACTAACACACCCATGTGCATAAACAATTATTTAAATGCAAAAAATTATCAAAAACACATGAACACTAGCCATTCAACTATGCATTTAATATGTACTATTAGATATGGTGTGTGTAAGGTTATAGCTATTCCTGTGTTGTCTTCTAACAGCTCCTAGTATGTCACCCTCTTCAATGATGTTCTCCCTCTGTCATGCTCTAAGGGATGAATCTCTCATTCATCTAACTCATGACAAGTAGGTAGTTAGTCCATAACATCATAACATGTATATCATAAAATAATTTTTAAATAAAAAATTAACATGATCACAATATAAAGAATATACACTACAAATAACTCATAGCAATGAAATCATGAAATCTAAGTAACATACCACTGCCCCATAACAACATATGACTTAGCTAGTGATAATAATCAAATCAAGTTATCAACTATATAAAATATATGGATAATCAAGTAAGTTTGATTAGTGAGGAATCAAAATGTAACATCCTTCCCCCTAAATCTAGTCATCATCTTGTATGCCACTTATTCAAACATAGTTCTGAATTAAAAACATTATTAAGTATAAAAATAACATAGTATGAAGCATAAAATAAGGAAAATAAATGTGAAAATTTTATGAAGAGATCATCACAGTCCTCCCAAGTAGCATTATCCTTAGGGTATTAGTCTCATAAGACCTTACACTATGATATCTACCTATTACAAAAATAAAGTTTACGAGTGTCATTTACTCTAAATGGTTCTATCATGACCACCCCAGGGTCCAAAACTAGCAAGGCAAGCCTATATGCTATAGGACTGACCACTTCTAATACCTCAAAGGGTCCCACATATCTTGGTAAAAGTTTCACCAACTTACTAAATTCAGGATTCAACCAAAAACATATGAAATCATCATAAAATCCAAAAATAAATGGCCAAGGAGAGTTCCACAAAGCCTCCCAATTCCTCTGCACGTCTCTTTATCCTAGAGAGTGTTTTTCTCATTTTGGAGAAAAGTGTTTAGGGAATCTGGAAAGAATTATGTGTATAATTTAATACCATTTATACTTCACATAACTCCTAATAAGTATAATATGTCAACACTTACGCTACTCCTTATAGCTCCTGACAAGTATGATGATGAATAAGAATTGAAAATACTACATTTCCAATATATATAAAAGTAAAGAATAATCACTCCATAATATACATGCATATGGCCATATGATTGAATTTGATACATCCATCTACCAAATTTTGGATTGGATAAGATCCCCTTATCAGATCTGAACTTAATAACTACCAAGTTAATGTGAGACTAAATAATATCCACTCCCATGTCTTAGTACTCACACTCCTAATTCACCACTAGTCCCTTAGGTATCCATGACTTGATGATCTCTAAATTATGCACAAGGTTTAATGAATCATAAATCCATACTAAAAGATCATATAAAGTAATGATATATGCTAAATAATTCCATATATACCAACATACATTACAAAAAAATCATACAATCATTCCATAATCATATTAAGTTGTCACTATCTAAACATTACTAGTATCATATTTCATAGCTTAACCTATTCTATTATATTCATAGTTAAGAGGAAATAATGTTAAAATTAACATAACATACAAAATCCAGGGACCAAACTGTCCTTACACCTTTATAAAATGAACAAATGAGTTGATGCCTTCCCACTTAGTTAGTTACATAATAGGTTATAAATTTGTTTAAACCCCTTAGACTAAAAAAGTGTTCTATACATCCTATTTCATACTCACTCTAGGTAAAAGATACATAAATATCTCATCAAAAAAACATGTTTTAAGTAGGATGAGATTATTACCAATCAATTCAAGAGTAAATGATAACATAAAAATTATAATAAAATTATAACTCTTAATATAGAACTAATATAAATTCAAGGTTTGCCACTCCACATGGTCAAAGTTCACAAGATTAGACAAAGTAGCACTGGAAAGTATGACTCTAAAAATCCACAAGTAAAAAGTAGTGAACTAACATCTTAATGAAAAAAACTCTTAAATACCCTCACATGGTATTAATAAAATATCACAACCCAAGTTGCCAAAATCACTTCACGATTTACAAACCTATAAGAGTAGTATCACAACCTATTTACACAACTTCGCTATCAAAAATAAGTAGAATACACTATCCCATGAATTCCTAGGAATATTATCAAAATGACATTTCAAAAACAAGTTACTGATTAAAGGAACACTAATTCAACATCATGAAAATAAGATTCCACTTCATGGCTTATAATGATGTCAAAGGAGGTTGAAAGAGTAACAACTCACCTCTAAGCTAATTATGTGAGATGATACCTTTTCCCATTCCATATAATCATATGGGGTTCTAAATCATGAGCCAAATCCTAACACATTTGAGTCCTCAATAAAGATAACTAAACTTTACTACAAGAGGAATTGCCACTGCACTAGGTAGTGCCAATCCATAAACAGTCCTTTAAGATTCCCTTCCCTAGGATTAATGTACATAAGGACAAAAACTCTCTATAAAATGTACATACTCTTAAATGAGAATCATCCCATGTTTTTTTGGATTATCACAATACAAAACACAAGTGGAAGATGTGACTTGATTACCAGGTATGGATGTAATCATTCTAAAGGTGTTCAATCTAAATGATCATAAAATATTGTAGTAATATCTTATGCACAACTCATGAACTATGTTATGTACTCACCTACCCAAACCTCATATAAAACCATCATTATTGAAACACTTGATAACCAATGCTTTAATAACTCTAAAAGGGTATGAGTACTTCTAAGGGTACAAACTCAATATACCATAAAACATTTCATGGATTTATATTATCTACTCTAGTCATCAAACCATAAAAGAGGATTTACCATATATTATAACTCCAATCATGGTGTAACATGATTCTACATCGAGGCACTATGAGTCCAAAATACACTTCACTTAACCAGTGCAATACTACATGTCACTAGGTTCACACTTGTGAATAGAAGGACATGAAAACACTAATGGAATTATTAGGTCCTCGAGTTCAAGCCACAACTATGATAACACATGTAACAACCCCATTAGGTTTGACTAAGAAAAATGTATTTTTTTTAAATTTAATCAATGTATTCCTTTATTATAATTCACCATGAGAATATAATTAATGATCCAAATATAACACTCTAAGTATATTAAATATAAATAAGCTTGTGACATGTAATAGTCACTAACCACTATCAACATATAAAACACATCATAGCCAAATATGAAAAGTAATTATAAATACCTAGACATGGCTATTACAATGATATATCCATTGCTGCCAAATTACAAATAAGTAAATAATTACATCTCATCAAATTAATGTCTCAATAATAATAAATATAATACAATGTACAAGATAAAAGATACAAAGCTCCATGGAACATGATTTCCTAAACTCTAGTATCTCTTGCAATTTCAAGTTTCATCTTTAAATATGTACTGTTATGGGGAGGGAGAGCATCATCTAGGCACTTTTGCACACCAACCATAAACAATTTATCCCTCACATAATTCCTTATCAAGGTATGGACCTCCCTTCATAGATGAGTAGATAATGATAGTGTGGCAATACAAAGAGACAAGATAGTACTAATGTATTATATGATTTCTAAAAGTAAACATGTGGTGTATCATAAAAAAACCCTTTCTAACAAGATATTTTATAAACATGTAAATCATACACATGAAATGATAATGTCTTATTAACATTACTTGGCCAAGGTTTTTTTAAGAGTTATTTATCTCTGGGATTAGTCAATTTCATGCACACCACTTGATCAGATTACCTTCATCTAGTATTGTGATGCTAGTAAGCTAGTGAAGTCCATCTCACTACTTACTCAATACCAATAATTCAAGATTTAGTTAACATATATATATATATATATATATATATATATATATATATATATATATGTATAACCAATAGTTTTAAATAGATTACTTTCTACTAGTAATCATAAAACATGCTAATAATATGAATAATTATATGCATACATTTAGTCCATCGAATGTATGAACAAATATCCATAATATCATTTATTACATAAATAATAAGCAAACAATTTCATATTATACCATTTGAATATTATATATATCGACATTGTGTTATATGTTTTATTTTTCATAAGCAAACATATTGCATTACTTCTACTAATTGTCATAAAACATGTTATTCATAGAAATAACCAACACACATATTTATTCCATCAAATGTATGAATGTATCTAGATATAATAATTATAGTTTGTACCACCTAGGTATAACATACATTTAGACTATAGCTTTCAACTAAAATATTCTCTATGATATCCCATAATATCATAGTTCATTATTTACGAGCACATCTACACAATTAAGAATAATCAGACTTAAAATATTGAGAATCAAATGCCTCATAATCATAAATAATAATCAAGAAAGTATGAGTTTTACCACCCAAGTATACCCTATGTTTAAACTACATACTACTATAACTTATAGGCACACATCATGATGCACTAATATATGATATGTATGTCTAAATACTTATACATAATAATATTCTCATAATATGAACTACATGTAAGTTTTCAATATTATTTGTATATATATTAACAATCAATTATAGATATAATGAAGGTCTTTATAAGATTTCTACAATCATTACATCCATGACTCATTAAGATATAAAGTGAGTGTTACTATTAATAGACCTTTCTATTTTAATATTTTCCTCTCATTATTTATTATTATTTCTCAAAATAGAAAAAAAGAAACATCTAAATCAAATCCACCATATAAGGCATTCACAAATTTCCTTTATGCATTTGTACTCAACAAAAGTCTATATATTGCATCGATATATGTTGTTATAAATTTGACTTCATCAACTTGTTCATTATCACTACTGTTTATATAAATGTTAGTGATATCCATATTGATAAACTATATAATACTATTCATCTCACTATACACATGTACGTACATATCTATGTACATCCATCCTTGAGAATGATCATCATGTGACTATGGTTAACAAGAAATATAAAATATATGTAATAATGTCTTAATCTATTGATTGTTTATATTCATAAATCATAATTTTATCTAACACATATTAGAATATATATCTATTACTCATCAATTTACTAATATGGACATATTAAAATAAAAATATACATAACATTAGGATCTATGGATATATATCTCCAAGCTTTGATCTATGACCAAGCTTTGATCAAGTTCGACTGCTAATATCAAGATCTATGGATATGTATCTAGTGTAGACATATGATAATGATTCAAACAGAAGATCAAGATCTAATAGCTATTATATCATGTGAGATTGTAACCCAAATGGATATTCTTATAATACTAAATGTAAATTATGAACTCATTTATGAGCTAAATATAACACTTAATATACTACAAGATTATGCCTCCTACATCATGGATTCACTATTTATGCATATCACTATTTAGGCTCCATAATATACCAATTCACTATAATTTATAGAGAATCATTGCACTTATCATATACTAAGGTATAATTATATTCTATGTTAATGTGTGAATAACACCATATTAATGATTAATACATACATTAGGTATATATCATCAATCTATATGTAATATGTGGAATTGCCTATTTTTCTCAAATATTTACTTGATAATATCAATTTTAATGGAAGAGTACCCATTTTGGTTACATGAAATATCCATTCTAAGTGAATTTTATTTTAATATACACAACTAGAACTTAACTTCTTATAAAATCTGAATAATAACATAGTTCACTTTAAATCTATGTACTCAGATATAGAGTAGTATAGAGTCACTAAATATAATATGTATTAAATGACTATTATGATGTAACCAATGACTTTGATGTCTCATAACACCACTCTTGGTTATAATCACACTGGTATATATATATAATTTTATATACAACCTACTTATACAATTTTCTCACTCGTTATACTAGATATATGATCTGCTTATGCTTATTATTCTTTTACCTCTATGTGAAGATATCAATATTTTGGTAGGGAAAGGAAATATAAGATGAGTTTAGCTAATATATGATAGGTTGTGATAGAATATGGCACGGCCTTCTATGTGAGGATGTAACATGCTTATAAGAGACTGATGATATACATTGAGTGAGAAAATCAATTAACACTAACTATAATAATATATGTTGAATTTTTGGTATATATATAACTACCAAAGAAATAACACTTTTAGTCATCCTTTACATGTATATGCTTTTGCTTTTGCTTAGCATTGAATTTAAGTGATATCAAAATTAACATGTAGTTATATAGTTATGATACATGTGTGTGTGTGTGTGTGTGTGTGTGTGTGTGTGTAGAGATCTAATAATAACTACATCTCTGATATGTAATTTGTTTTATTCTCCCCATACACATTCCTACCACCTTCAGGATGATGGTGCCATGAATTCATATTAAGGTAATTGTATTTTTATGGCACCTTTATTAAATCGCTGCATATAATTCCTATGGTTCTATCATGTCAATTTACCACATAATTTAAACACTATATTGATGGTTTATTTATAAGTAAAAGTATATAGTTTATATAAAAATTTATATACAAAAATATCACCCCTACCATATCTGATATGGGTTTAAGATATATATACGGTGCTATATTTTTATATCCAAAATCAATAATATTAAGATTGCTATGCTCAAACTTGCTACCTTCCCCCAAATTCTCACTTTAGAAACTCTAGTCTAGTGAGTGTGATCAGTGGTAATACTAATTAAGTTATATGATAGACATTAGATTTAATAGTAATATAGTCTCTTAGTTCCTTAAGTAATCTAATGAAATACATACAATAGAATAATACTTGTATCCATTATAATTTATGTTTATAGATTTATTAAATATCTTGATTTGAACTCATATATACACACATAATTCTTCAGAGTTCACAAAACTAAAATCACATTACCTACCTCTCAAAATCTCTGGCTTAGAAGAGACTCCTTCCTCTACTCGGTTCTTTCCTTATATGCCACACTCTTTTGTCCTCCTTCTCTTCCTCTCCAATTTCCTTTTATTCCTCGATTGCCCTAATTTAAAGACTCACCCCCTTATTTAAAGTCATTCCTTTTTAAATATCTCTAATATTATTTTCTTTTTATGGATGTTGTGCTTCACTTTATTTTGTTTTTCTTTCTTTATGATTTTTCTTTCTTTTTTTCTTTTTCTCTATTTTTATTCCTTTTTATGACTTTCTTTGGGTTTTTTGTGTTTTATTTTTTTTATCCCCCTTTTTATTTTCTTTCCTATTTCTATTTTTCTTAAATGACTAAAAATTACTATGACCAACTAATAAATAAATAATTACTTAGTGTCAAGGTAACCAATTAACTCATTAATTGTTAATTTTGAATTAATACCATTGACTTTTTTATTCACAAAAAACATCTAGGTTAAGCTAGATGTGGTAGTAACTAGGTGCTGATCAAGAAAAATTATGTTCTTACAACACATTAATAGTTATGAATAACATAGTGTAATGTAATTATACTACAATAGTTACTTCTAAAACTATGTGTATGATCCTTAAGGTGATCACACATGATTTATTTCTACCTATAGGTATTAGATTGAACTAACACACCTATATGTATAACCAATTATTTAAATGTAAACAATCATAAAAAATACACTAACATTAACCATTCAACTTTGCATCTAATATGTACTATTTAATTTGGTATGTGTAGGTTTCTAACCATTCTTATATCATGTCCCAACATCTCCATCTATGTCACCCTCTCTGATGATGCTCTCACTCCATCATGCTCTAAGGGATGAATCTCTCCTACATCTAACTCACTAAAAGTAGGTAGTTATTCCATAACATCATGACATGTATATCATAAAATAATTTTGAAATAACAAATTAACATGATAAAAATATAAATAATATACACTATAGCTAATTTATATCAATGAAATCATGAAATATAAGCAACATACCACTGCCCCATAATATCATATGACTTACGGCTTAGCTAGTAATAATCAAATCACCAACTATATAAAATACATAGATAATCAAGTAAGTTTTCTTAAAGAGAAATTAGGATATAACAACTAAGGTAATTGAAGAACATTTGAGTTACGTATTCACCTATTTATGATAATTACCTTCATGTTTGTATTTTTGATAAAAGTAGGGTCAGTTAAGCCATACATGTTTCATACATTATACAATTGATTAAGCCATAAATTTGGTTTAAGGGTTAAATTTTTTCCAAAGCATGCCCCTAATTACACAAATTGATTATTTGGATCAAATCAAGATAGAATCAAACTTTTAATTTTTCCCTAAATCTTGTCTTGCTCTTGAAGGGGTTCAAATTGGCTTCAAATGCCTCCTTGATTAAATGAATCAACTCTTTGGTTAATTATTTATGACATGACATTAACGTTAATTTAACTCCAAATCACATCATATAAAATTTAAAATAGGTTCATGTGTCTCATTTTTGACCCTAATTACCTCCATAATTTAACTAATCAACATTTGCATTTATCAGCTAATGACTTCAAGTTTATTGAGCTCAAAACCACATTATATACATGTATAACTTGCATATAAGTAATGTTTATTTTATTTAATCAAGATAATGAAATTGGAGCTGATTAACCCCCAAATCACATTTTATAGTCATGCAATTAGGTTGAAGGGGCTCAAAATAGCCCCAATTTACTTTAGATGCACAACTATATTGGTATTCCAAAGGCTAAGTTTTGGCCATACGTTTAAAAAATGTATTTTATGACATCTCATGATAAAATAAATTATATTGTAAGGCATGCATGTTTATGACATGTAGTGGGCATTAGGGCATAGGCCTTACAATTTATGTTTTAGGGATTAGGGATTAAGGTTTAGGTTTAAGGGTGTATATAATGTCTAATAACTCTATGTCATATGAACCTAATTCTTACTAGAAAGGATGTTAATTGGGACTAAATTGATTGGTAAATAGGGAAAGTTTATGGTTTATAATTTATGGTATAATGTTTAGAGTTTATGGTTTAGGGCTTAGGTTTTAATGTATATATGGCTTAGGGTACACAAGGTCAATCACAAAGATAATTTGAATCACTTGGACCCATTTGTGACTATAGAATGTGATTTTGGGTTGTCATTATACCCCATGCCATAATTTAGATTAAGTGAATTAGTTAAATGGGGTAATTAGTCATGTGATTTAGGTTAAACTAAGCCCTATAAATTTAATTCTTAGTTTAAATGATGTTATTTTGGGTTAAAATGATTGGTCTAGGGTTTAAAGAGTTTATATTTATGGTTTAGAGTTTAGGGAATAGGAACTTTATGGATTAGGGATTAGGGTATAGGTTTTAGGGTATATAAGGTACAATCATGATGGAGATTGGGGAAATTTTGAGCTCTTTAAACTTAGATCTAAGTAAATAATGTGATTTTGGGATCAATTATCCCCCACATCATCATATCTTGAGCCAATTAAGTCAAATATGTTAATGAGTGATGCGATTTTGACCAAGTTCATCCCTATGAACCTAATTATTACTATATATAACTATGTATATATATATATATATATGTGTGTATATATATGTATATGTATATATATATATGTATATATATATATATATATATATGTATATATATATGTGTGTGTGTGTGTGTATATGTGTATATATATGTATATATGTATATATATATATATATATATATATAGGGCTAAACTTATTAGTTTAGGATTTAAGGTCTACAATTTAAAGGGTTTGGGGTTTAGGGATTATGGCTTAAGGTTTAAGGTAAATGGTATATTATTTAGGGCTTACGTTAAATGATATAGGGTTTAGGGTTTAAGATATCAGATATAGGGTCCAATCACTAATGTAATTAAAGAAACTTTGAGCTTCTTGTTCATCGATTTATGAAAATTATTTTCATGTTTTCATTTATAATAAAAGTAGGGTTAGTTAAGCCATACATGTTGCATACATTATATAATTAATTGAGCCATAAATTTGGTTTAGGGGATAATTTTTTCCCAAATCACACTCCTAATTGCACAAATTGACTAATTGGATCAATTCATGATAGAATCAAACTTAATTTTTCTCCAAATCATATATTGATCTTGAAGGGATTCAAATTGGCCTCAAATTCCTCCTCGATTAAATAAATAAACTCTTTAGGTAATTATATATGACATGACATTAGGGATAATTTCACTCTAAATCACATTTAATATACAATTTAAAATATGTTCATGTGCCTCATTTTGACCCTAATTACCTCCATAATTAAACTAATTGACATTTGCATTCATTAGATGATGACTTCAAGTTTATCGAGCTCAAAAACACATTCTATACATGTAAAAATTGCATATAAATAAATAATGTTTCTTTTCTTCAATCAAGCTAATGAAATTGGAGTTGATTAACTCCCAAATCACATTTTAAATTCATGTAATTAGGTTGAAGGGGTTTGAAATAACCCTAATTTAATTAAGATGCATTGCTATATTGGTAATCCAAAGGCTAATTTTTGGTCATAGGTTAAAAAATGCATTTTATGACTATCATGATAAAATAAGTCATATCATAAAATTTATAATGAGTTACACCTTAAAACCAAGTAATTATAAGTAGTCAAGTCAACATATTAAATTTCCCTTAAATTTTTTGAAGTATAATATGATACCATGACACCTTAATTCACTATCTAAGGTTATGGACCTTTCTCATATCAAATTAAATTACACCACTATTAGGGAGCTCAAGAACATATAAGATCATATATAAAATTTGAGCTAAAGAGCAAATTTGGGTTTTTGGGTGTTATGAATATATAACATGATCATGTTATTAACTTGATCATGTTATTAACTAACATAATATAATTACTAACATAGTTAATAATCCAATCACTATATTAACATGATCATTCTATTTGAATTTGAATTTAAAAACCATGTCTTTTGGCTTAGGAATGGCTTGGATTCTTGAGCCAAAGGATTGAACCTATCAATATTTAGTCGAGTCTGAATGTTCTAATTTAAAAAAAAAATCAACTTTGATCTCAAAATACACTATGAATTTCAATGATAAAATTCAAAAAATTAATACCATCATGATGAGAATTCTCTCCTCTTTCCAAAAATATGATTTTTTTGACTAATTTAAGGTTTCAAACTATGTTGATTTCTAACTATACCTTTTTTATGCCACTACATGCTAGAAATATACATTGCTATAAATGTTCATGTAATTTTTTTTTAGTTTATCCAAGAAAAAAAAAATTATATGGTCACAAACTAGGCCTAATTCTACACACATTCAAAAAAATTGCCTTTTCATTTTTTTCATGTTTTTGTTTGTTTTCCAGATCTATTTACTTACAAAAATCATAAAAAAAATTCATTAAAAAATATAAAAAAATATAGGTCACAAATTATAATATATTATCTAAATTTTCCCCAAAGGGTTTTAAAGAATATTAAATGTTGCTAAAAAATGGTGTGCCGCATGACCATCTATCTACTCCATTTTCTTAAAAGATAGGAGTTCCTTTTCAAATTTTAAATGTTTGACCTATTTATACTTAGCCATTTAAAAAAAATAATGTTTTGTAAATTAGACTCTAAATTATACATTTCATGTTCGTACACCATATTCAAATTTGGAGTGTAGATATCTCAAATTATCTATAGAAGTTCAAATTTTTAAAATTTTAATCATGTCCATGGGTAGGCCTCTTTTTGTCCCCTAAATTTTTGCACTTACCCTTGATGGACTTATGAAAACCTATGTTGTTATTCTATAAGATATGAGTTATGTGATATATTTTCTTCTTCATGCACTTGTTTTCATCATGCTCATTTTTCTTACAGTAAGTACACTTAACCTTCTCTTTATTAGGTTTGTCATTGGAAGAGGAGGCTTCAGTATTGGTTTTGTTAGAGGTTGATTCTTTCTTATTATCTTGATCCTTATTCTTCTCTTTATTTTAATTCTTTTCTTTCCCATTCCAAATAATTAGGGCTTGAGGTTTTGTGGACTTAAATATGCCAATCTGGATCAACTTGTCTTACTCTCTGGTTAAGTTAGTAGTGAAAGCATCTAAAGACGGCATTTTCCATGCAATTCCCAAATAACTTTTAGTGGCATGAAAAATGGAGATAAATATTGAATAGTCAAGACCTAGTTTAGAGAGTATAGAAATAATAAGTTGGTCATCTTCTTTATGTATCCCACATTATTTAAATTATAATCTCAAGGATTTGAACTTAGTGAATAAATATTGAAGGGTGTCAAAGATGCAAGCACTTAGGATAATTAATTCATTCTCAAGCTTGTGACCTCTCATCACATTTTTCTCCCAAAATAGCTTCCCCATAATGGTTCATACATCATGGGGTGATTTGGTAGGCTCTAAGTGAAATAAGAGATTAGGTGGTATAGAAAGAAATAATAGCCCATAGGCTTCATCACTATTGTTATACCACTTAACTATCTCTGCATCTGTGCTAGTTTAGTTTCATCACCCATGGTTATCTTATACAATCCTTTAATCCTTAGAATTATTACCATCTTTATTTTCCATTTATTATAGTTAAAGGGAGATAGTGGGTTAATTAAACTTGAATCCATTTTAATGTTGAGTTGAGATGTAATAGTAGTGAAAGTAATTATTGTTGGAGAAATGAAAGTGCAAGAAAAAGAGAGTAACTCAAAATAAAGTACACCATCTTAAACTATGAAATGGTGAACCCCCAAAAATGTTGCAAATAATGCACGCTCAAAATATGTTAGGTATAACTGAGAATGCATCTAGAGAAACTAATATAAATGTCAAAAAGACATGATTTTTAAGACTAACGAAGACATCAAGCTCAACCAAAAATGCATCCAAGATGAGTACACAAAGTGAGAAAGTGAAAATATGAATAATAATTCCTATTTAAATATTTTCAACAATATATTATTTTTATAAAAAAAACTCTACTAATAATATTAAGCTTGACCAATCCTCTTATGCATTACTTTTGAATTCAAATAAAAGTAAACTATTTGACCTTGTTTTAAATCAATCTAAAAAAAGTGATTTAATATGCTAGATTAAAAACTTTAGGGCAAAATTTGAATAGACCTAGCTTGATTTGGAATAAACTCATAACCCTTTTAAAAATGTAGAGGCTGCATGGAGTGGTGGTTATAACTAAGTGGAAATGAGAGTAGACCCAATAGATGAAAATGCCACTGATGAGGGTTTTTTGGAAGCAACATAGAACTAGGTTCAAATAGTATCCCAAACACATAAAACTAGTTGAGGCTAAACTGAGGCCAAACATATAGGCTAATACTAAACATAGGTGATCAAAACTAAGGTTGTATGGATGCATGAAAGTATTTTTCAAGAAAATGTACCAAGACACATGAAACATGTAGTCACAAAGAAACTAAAAAATGTGCTAATGGCTTCCAATGAACTAAATATACAAAAAATGACTCCATCAATGATGAAAACTACCAAAAATGGATTGTATACCAAGATTATTTTCAAATAAAAACCTCATGATTTCAAAATATAGCTTAATATCAATAAAAAAACTAGACATATGGTTACCACAGGTGGATCTAATACCATATCAAAGATGTCACCAGTTCTGGATAACATGAATGCATAATTTGAGATCACTTGAGATAAATATTTGACAAACCACAATGTTTTTTAATAAAAATGAAATCACTCAAAGAAAATTTTATAAGAGATAAAAATCAAGTGGAGAAAAACCTAATCTTTCACTAAGTTGAAAATATCTCAAATGAGATAAGTACATATAGGAAAGTAAGCAAGTAACTCCTCCACAAAAAGTGGTTGATAGGTCTAAGAATAGATGATTAACTCCCATACCTAAAATATTCAGTCAAGGGAGTTATTTCCTAGTCACCTAGTCAACTTGCACACATGAGCAAGCTTATCCATGAAAGTAGAAAAACTCCAAGTGAGGTAAAAAAGCCCATAATTAAAAAATATGAGAAAAAATAAAACCCATACACTACAAAAATGTGGTTGATTTATATGTTATTTCACTAATCTTTATTTTGGTACAAATATACAACTAAAACCCTTTAATAGATGGTGATACAATGAAAAATATAGTGTATATGGATAGCCCAAGACATAATCATGATAATGTGTGCTCTCTCTATGTGATAATTTATTTTAAATACATTAGTGTGCTTATACATAATAGAATTCTTGAATTCAAATTAAGATCTTATTAGTGAATAAGAAAATAGTATGGAGTTAGGAAAAGTCACTAATTAGGATATAACAAACCATGAAAAAACCTAGGAAAGGGGTCAAAGGATTCACAATCAACATGAAACTATCAAACTAGTTTTATATTGGTCAAACAAGTATCATACTAGTTCGATACCAACCAAGATTACCAAAAACCATAAAAAATATTTTTGGAGATCATAGTATCATCCCAAGGAAAAAACATAACTAATCTAAATGTTCTTAAGTATTTTAGATTGAATGGAAATATTACTATTTACCCTAGATGACCCAAAATTAAAATTGTAAGAACAAGGTATTTTATAGGGCCTCACACAAAGGAAAATTTGTTAGGAATATCCTAAAATGAACCAATGATCCATATACACATAAACACACTAATAAAATAACATATCCTAGGCATGTACAAAAATTAGGTGTCTAAAAATGCCTTGTGAAAATAAGAGGTTTTTAGTTGGATATCTTGGGAATTTTCACCATAGTTTTTGAAGTTTTTGTTTTCCCAATTACTACATATGCAAAGAGGGTAATTTATGATATAATCACCAGTATCACTAAATTATCCAACATATATCTTATGATCATGTCAATTAATTTTTACAAGTCCATTATATGAGATCACATTCCACTCCCTAGGGTTTTCCTAATATATATGCAAGTATCATGCAACATGTATCTCAAGTTGGATAAATGTTCCCAAAAGAATTGGAGTATATTCATGACATATAACTTCTACATGAAGTTAATTGACACTTTATTTTAATCAAGTCAATGAGTTTTACATTACTAATCTTTAGCATGGCATATCCAACACTTAGGGGTCTGGGATTATAGACTAATGGATTTTAGATATTTATGGACATGCCCAACCACATTTAGATGCATACCATATGTTTCCAAATACAACTCATCCTAGGCATTATGTGACATATTTATTTTATGTATGTATTGACGGCCTTCCCACTTATTATTTTACTCACATCTATGTTGGATGTGGGGTATGTCTTTTTAAGTTGGTAATTTTATATAATTGGGTTCTTGCATAATTAAAATTTGAACATTTGTAAAGATTAAATTAAAAATATTAACTTTTAGTTGCACATTTTTTCTTGTTATATTATTTAATATATATTTCATACAATGCAACACACCACAAAACACACTAGCTTATATTCTCTACCACCCCAGACACAATATACAAACTTGAAGCCATAAAGATAATATAAAATATTCTTCTTATGGTATCCATTGAGACACAATATACATGATTACCTCCTTTGGATCCAATTATGGTATCAATGGAGACACAATATATAAGTTTCCATCCTTAGAGTTCTAGCTCTTTCATGGGTATGCATATTGTAGATGGTCTACACCATAATACTTTTGCATGTACATGTATGCTTATCCTAAATTAAAATTATTCTAATATAAATTGAATAAATCATATACATTAAAAATTTTCATTACCATTTTTGGTACATTGTTAATTGATTTCTAGTGTCTTCAAAAATATTAAATGTATCCTCCTTTTTATGTGGGATTATATGTTAGTCCCTCCTTGAATGTTATTATAAACATCACTAATGATTGCACTCCACTAAACATGATCAACCATTATAAGACATATAGGTTGGTATTAATTTTTTTAATTTTATATATAGATTAGTGTAAAATTATTTACTTGATTTAATTTATAATTACATCCTTGTGTCATAATTTAGCCTAATTTATAAATTGTGGATAAGTTAACCTAACATCATATCATGATAGGAAATCTATAAATCATTGTACTTCCAATGATGCAAATTAGGTAGATGGTTATATAAGTAAATAAAGTGTGCAATCAAAAGATTAAAATTTACACGATAGAATTATAATTTTATTAGTATTAATTATTTTTAAATAACATGTAACTTGTACATGCTTGTTTATGTTGCATGGGCTAAAGCAACACCCAAGGGTCATGGGTCATAGAGTTTTAGATGAGTGTTCTTAGATGATGGTGTAGACATATTCACAATAACATGTTTATTTTTCATGTGATCAAGATATTTGGATTTTACTCAATACTTTTATGGTTAGACCAATTGAGAGATGTTTTTATAAATTATTTATAAAGTATACCAAATATTATATTAATAGGCATATGCGAGTCAAATTATATATATGTAGTTGACATGATCATGCATTTTTTATTTCTATGTGACATTATATGATTTTATATACATGATGTATATTTTAATTTTTAAGTAATTAAATGTATTGATGTATACAATATATGTATATTTTTTGAGCTATACATGTGAATTTACAATCATTTTTTATATATGCAACACATATTTATATGGTTTTATAATTAATGCAACTTGAACATTTTTTTGATATATATGTAATGTATTGTATAATTTCCAATACATTAAATAATTATTATTTATTTAAATGAATAATAAATATAAAAATACAAGATTCATATTAATTTAATGACTATCAAACACTTATAAAGAAAGGATAAGGATGGAGAGGTTGCAAAAGAAGAATCTATAAGAATAAGTAGGGATAGAAGGATCTTGGTGAAAGGAATTATTAAAGAATGAATAAATAAATAAATAAATGAGATGAAATAAAAAGGGTAGATTGGGAGGAAAATTTATCCAATGGAGTTGGTTTGAGAGTTTGAAGAGGATTATTGGACTCAAGTACATGCTAAAATGATGAGTGGCTTATCTGAGTATAAAATTTAGATCTTTATTTGAGAACATGGATCAAAATTTGTAATATGATGAGAATGAAAAAGATATTTAATAAAGAGATAATGCCTATAATAATTAGAGGAAAAATATCTAATCTGAATCCAATAGCCCAAGCCCTAGATTACATCCTTTCTTAAGAATAGATAAGTCTTTATGCTTGAATGTCTATTCATATTAGGATTGGGATAAAAAAGAAATAAATAAAAGATAAAAATACTAGATTTAAAGTTTAAATTAAGAAGGTTTTCCAAGATTCATAGTTTACCATTTTACCTCTTCCTTTAGAAAATAATATTTTATCTAAAGATAAAAAAAGAAAGAAAAGGATGGCTATAGAAGACAAAATGATGGCTATGAAAGATAAACATTTTTTTCAAATATTAATTGTAAATAATGAAGATCAACTTTGATAAATATATATTTGAAAACTAATGAATAGATCTTGTGATGGAGGCAATATTGGGAAAGGTTTTTTGAAAACCTCTAAAGGGTTTTTCTCTAGAAAGTTAGATGTTGGAGAATTGGGAAGGGACAGATCTAGAAAATTTTTCTTGTCTTCCAAAGGGATGTTTGATAATGAAATTTAAAGATAAAATGTGAAAAAAATAAGATTATGAAAAAATGACCTTGGGATGATGAGGATCAAAGGTTTTTTTATTAGTTATGGAAAGATAATTTTATGGATGATAAGTGGAAAATAAATTACAATAAAATTTTGTCAAGGATGTATGCCTTGCCCATTGAATATTGGAATCCAAAGATCTTGAGGGAGATAGGTAAATCTTTAGAAATATTTTCTACAATTAATCCCATAATTAGAAATAAAAGGCATGTTATTTATGTTGGAATCAAGGTAGCCATAAATACAAAAATTCATCTTATAAAAGATGTTTCTCTTAATGTTCAAGGAAAACAATATGTTTGTAAAGTAGACTATGAAAACTCACTTAAAATTTTATTATTTATTTTATAAATTAAAAAAAATTATCATTTTAAACACATAAATAATTTAATTTGAAACAATGTACTTGTGAACACCCTTCTATGCACTTAGCTCATGCCTCATTCTACAATATTTTGACTACTTTACTTCACTTTCTATGCAGAATACCCATTTCTAAAAGTAATTAATTATCTCAAAATTTCCATATTCCTCATTCAAAATAACTCAAGCTTATCTCCTAATTGATCCATACTCCTATCTTAGATGTATTTACTCCTAGGAAAACAACATGCCATTTGGAATATCTTACTCCCAGTCTTGTTCAATTACATTGATTAATCCTCATGATAAACAATGATTAGTTGCTTGAATCAAAATTGATGTAATGGGTTATATTGCATGTTTAGGAATACCTATTCAAATTAATTCCATATTGATCATTATAATCACATTTTAAAGTCATTTTTCACACAAGAGGCTTGCATACTAAAATTTTCCAGAATTATAATTGCACATTGAGAGAAAATTCCCCATTTCTCCCAATTTTGAATACATATAACTCTAGTAGCCTTGAGCTAGAGTCTAAATACACCTATGAAGTCATAATTCATAATTGAATCACTTAATCACACCAAAATTATGTAAGAATATAACATTACACTAGTATTTCACACACACCAATGTAGTGTGGGAGAACTACATGGAGTTTGACTGCTCTTTGGAGTATGAGTATGTAGGCAATGCTCAACATAGGGTGTGTTGAAGTCTATCTAAGATTCAATGACTAACCTATTTTTATATTTTGTTCCATTCATTCATCATGGCCCATCACGATAGGGTTTATAATTTAATAATAAGGAATATAATGATTTCTAAAGTAAATCACATAAATCTGATTACATATATAGAGTTAATAGGTAAAGGAACATAAGTTAAAATTTTCATAGATTACTAAAAATATACTAGACATTGATATAGACTAAGGATAGAAATTTTCCATGCCCTTTTATGATTAAAATTACCTTATCTAGAGAGTGATCAAAGCCTTATTCCTAATTCAAAGTTAGCCAACACAATGACACAATAATTGTTTATTTTCTATCTTAGTCCTGCATTATCAAGTTTATAGCTAAGTTGTATTTATTTATAATTTCCTCTTTTAACATATTTATAAATATAGTAAGTTCCAAAATCATTTTGTTTCATTTATTGCATATTTGTAGCATTCTAATTTTACACAATAATTTGTCAAATTTAGGTAATTAATTTCTATTTTTCCAAATTTGATAAAACATATTGGTGAACTTGCTTAATATTAAACATTTCCAAAAACATTAGCTTGCCATTGGGGCTTCCTTCTAATTTTAGAATTTCCATTAGGGGTTTATTTTTCAAATTTTCAGATTTTTAAAGTAATCATGATCATAATGATGAAATAAATTTATCATTTCTTAATTAATTTTTTTTTTCATTTACATCTTGTTTCCCTATAATATGTAAAATATTTAAGTTACATGTAAATCCCTAGATGCATCATTTAATGGAAAATATAAAATTCATCATAACCCAATAACCTAATAATTAACCACTCTATGATGTTTATTCTTACATGATTCACTTTGAATTTCTACATATTACTACTATATGATAGAAATCACAATTGTTATTTTCATCTCTCCCTCTCTTAGACCTATAAATTAGCTCAGTTACCATTCATCTCACCTCTACTATTCACCCTAGATTTATAATAAATCCTAAAATTCATGGTATTATCGTTAAAAATGGCTAGGATTTGTGATAGGATGATCAAACCCAAAGATATAATCTTATTGATCAACTCAAAAGTATGAAAATTAAGGTTTTCATTTTAGAGTTAATCCAATAATAAAATATGTAAAAATATATTTTATATGTGGCATTGTGTGATTCTACTATTCCTAGAAACATTGAACCAAATTATGTTTCATCTATCTTCAACACATTACAGTGGACATAAGAGTCTAAATATTTTGAAAAAGAATATTTACCACTATAACACATTATCAATCAATATTTACCTTTATACATTCAAGTTAGAATTGATGATATGGGTGTCAAGTAGGCATTAGTGTAATTTTTTTAGGATTGAATATTTGTAATATTTATTCTTTCCAACTCCTCAACATACATGCAAAGAATTTATATTATTCAGATATGAACATCATAGGTTTTGATAACATTCCTTGAAAGGTATTGGGACATATAACATTAAATCTCACATTGAGACTTATAACTATTCCTACAACATGTCAAGCCATGTCCAATTATCTCTATTACAACACTTTTATAAGAAGGCCTTGGATTCATGATATGCAAGTTGTCCCTTCCACTTTACATGCATGTTTCATGTTTAGTTACCAATGGTATATATATATATATACATTCCCTATGGATCACAAACCATTTAAGTATTGTCAAGTAACTAAATCCATGTAAAATTATGTCCCTCATGTGGATTTATCTACTCAAACAATAGTGAAACCTAATATTCATAGTTATCTTATAATTCTTACTATTACATAAAGAGTACTTTCATCTAATAATACAAGTGATGAACAATATGAGTTTGGACTAAATTATTTACAAAAAATGGGTTATAAAGGACATGTAATAGGAAACTATGCACATGGAATTATTCATCCTATTTAGGCATATATACTCATAAAGGTAAATAAGGCCTTGTTCACATAGCTCATTCAATAAATTTAAACTCAGTTACATTTTCACATCAATATATATATTTTCCAAATCTATTCAGTAGGTCCACAACTCAGTCAATCCTATATCTATGTTATCAATGGTATAACCAAAACTTATTGATGATAATATTTCATTAAACATTTTAACATTTAATGAATTATCTTATAATAAGTATCTATTAGAATATTTAGGAGTATAATAGGATCTCCCTCCCTTCTATCATAATAATAGGATTCCTAATTTCACAAATGATCACACATTTTTTGGTGAGACTAATATTCCATAGGATGATGTCCTTGTTGATGTATTTGACATGATTCCTAATGAACCTTATATCAATGATAAATCCACACTTATAAATCAAGAGACAATTAAATCTATTTATGGAACAAATATAAATTTGAAAATAGTAATTTTGGGTGCCATATTTGAAATTAATGAGGATAAATCAATTGGTCAATCATTAAATGATTGTATTGAGATATTTACTTGGGACTAATCTAAGATACTGTTGATGTTTAAAATTACGCTTGTTCTTAACACCAATAATGGGAAGTTTCAAGATGTGGGAATTGTGACTTGAAACAACCTCTAGATTTTTAAGAAGCTGGTCTCTTCTTTATATCAAAAGTATACTGGGAAAAGGGATAGGAATTTTAATAGAAACACAAATGCAAGAAAGAAAATCTAACTATCGTGATGCACTTGAATGTAATTCAACCTTAATCCTGAGCACAGTGAGACTATATGTAAGATTCAATTACATTTAAGAGCAAACAAGTGCATGATCAATGTAAAAGATGGAAACAATAGAAATAGAGGCTCACATCATACACTACTTTTGTAGTGATACATAAAATATCAACAAAGGCACAAGGTTCAATCTTCTTATTTGAATTTTCCAGTCACATAAGAGGCATAGAAACACACACATTTATATAAACTTTCCAACTCAAGAAAATGGAACCAAGGCAAATGACATTCCTAATCACAGCTCTAGAAAGTCTAAAACTCTTGACAACATAACCTAGACTACTTTCGTAATGACACAAAAGATATCAACAAAGGCACAGGATTCAATCTTCTCATTAATTCTCCAGTCACATAAGAGGCATAGAAACACACACAGTTACATAAACCTTCTAACTTAAGAAGATAGAACAAAGGCAAATGATATTCCTAGTCACAGCTCTATAAAGTCTAAACTCTTGACAATAATTCTCTTAGAAAATTCTCTCTGGTATCTGATGATGATTTCTTTTTTTGGTATCTATGTACCCCAACCTAACGTCCCAACTAAAATCTAACTAAACAATAGAAGATATTTCATAGATTCTGAAATGCTCTATCTTTCGGTAGTTATTGTTTGAAATAGATCACAAGATGCTTCCTTCTTTTAAATGGAAGAGGACACTTGGCCAATTCCTTAAAATCCTTCTTATTATCAGAGAATGACACTTGGCGTGTTCTTCAACACTTACTAAAGACACGCAACACTTTCCACGTAACTTATACTCTCTTGTGTCTTTGCTCAAGAGTGTTCCACCTTTGACACCTATCGCAATCTGCTTCTTCAAAAATTTAACAACTTAAACAAAAAAAAAACACATAGTGTTTCTTTCCCAAGAAACTTTTAAAAGACATGGAGACATGTGGTGATTTCCACTTGCCTCAACAAAGGACACGTGGCGATCTCCGCTTTACTTAACTGGGGATATGTGGCAATCTCCACTACTTTTAACTACCTTTTGAGAAACCTACAGAAGGTGACACGTGTTGGTATTTGCTTTACTCTATTTATATTATAGAAGCAATCAGGCCTCATTTCATATTTACACAGATAGTGACACTTCGCAACTTTCACTTGCTTTAGAAACCAAACCTGAGACCTACCACAGTCTTTGCTATATCGATGAAGCAAAATGAAGATGATTTAGATCTTGACACATGGTGGCTTCCGCTTACTTTAGCTGGGATATGTGGCATCTTCTATCACTTTTAGAAAATCAAATTGAAACCTTCCACAATTGCCACTTGGCACTTTTTTCCTGACCCTGATACTTAGCTTGTTGAAACCTTCTGCTAAAAAGATTTGAAATGTGGAAACTAATATGAAATGTAGATACTAACACTTGTCATGTTCTGTTGAGTTGCTATGAGATACATGGCACATTTCGTAACCTTATTGAAATTATGAAAAGTGCCTCAGACGATGACACTTGGCTGCTTCCACTTGAGCTCAACACTTAAAAGAAAAATGAATCAAAAGGAAATTAGAGCTTACGCTCTATTATAAAACTTCACCATCTTGGATCAAATTATGAGAGAACAAAATTTTGCAGTGTGCAACTAAAAATTAGAATGAAACATAGAGTAATTTTTTACTCTACATTTATTGGTGACCCCAAGGACTTTTGAGCCTACTAAAAAAGAAACCACAACTCCCGCTAGATTAAAATTTCAAAATTACAGCTTCAACAATGCTATTTGGTAGGTGGACCACTCATCATCAAATAACCCTTGTTTATTCTACAATTTATTTGAACTGTAGCCTTAAATTTGAATTTGAGCTAAGAAATAGGAACCAAGATAGCTTCTACTTCAGGGACTGATGAATCATCCCTTATATCCTAAAAACTTGTTTGTTTAATCTGTTTGGCCAACAACAAAGGTTCTATTTCATCTACCATCAGCATGGTGTTGTCATCATGAAATGGAGAAGGAAGACCTAATTTCACTAGATCTTCAATGTGTTGTTTCATTTCACTGATTCCTTCTTTCATGACATCTAGGAGCTCTCTGTAACTAATGGCTATAGAATTGCAACTGAAAACCTCATTCACTCGCTTAGCAGTGACCATTCTGTCATTGATTCCTGCCGCTAACAAAGTTTCATCCATTGCATCATAAAGATTTTGTAGCAATGTTTCAGAGTCCATTACTCTCCTAGAAACTGTAGCTAGAGTGTTTACAATTAAATTCTCCACCTTTTCACACAATTTCTATGTATTTAGTAGGAATGTCAGAGAAGGCCTGAGCTAAATAATCTTTGAAGAGATTCTCTTCCACATGGATTCATATAGCTCCTTCACCAAACTTAACACTCTGACATTCCTTGGCCTATTGGCCAACTCCAATGTCAATTGTGTTACTCTCTGTTGCTCAGCTTGAAATTGGGCTTGTATAGCCGCAGTATTATTCTATTCACTTAGTAGCTTTTATTGCAATTGGGTAACCTGTAGCAAGTGTTCCTCACATTTTTCTTACAATGCTACTTTTTCTCACCTTAGGATTGTCACCGCATCCTTTACCTGTGTGAGCCCTACTTTTAAAGAATAATTTTGGGCCTGAACTACCCAATGAGTCTGAAGAGAAACAGTATCTTGAAACTATTTATTCAGATTCTCTATTTCATTGTCTTTTCTATTGATCTCTAAGGTCAAATTGTTATAGTTTGCCTTTTCCTTGGCTAGATCAGTTTCCATCTTCTGTAGCCTCCTTGATGTCTTCAAGTAATCTTTAGCAACTGTAGAAGTGGATTCAGTTAGTAGCTCAATTTTGTCTTGTGGTCTAAAGAGGGACATGTTGATGGCCACTACATTCATCATGTAGTCCTCTGGCTACATTTGCTTAGTTGGCTTTATTACATTTGGTGACAAATGAGTCACCATTAATTTCTACTGAATGGGGTCAAATTGTGACTACAGTGGGGAGTAGCCAAGGCTTTATTTTCCTTGATCTTTTTTTTCTCTCTTCAGGCTTCCCTTGCCTTCCTAGCAACATCTGCTTAGGTCTAAAAGGTAGAAGAAGAGGTAATGTGCCCACCTGCAAAAGGATGTCCCTATGGTAAACCATATTGATGTTTAAAACTATGCCTGTTCTTAACACCAACAATGGGAAGTTTCAAGATGTGGGACTTGAGACTTGAAACAACCTCCATATTTTTAATAAGCTAGTCTCTTCTTTATATCAAGTGTATACTAGAAAAGGGATAAGAATTTTAACAGAAACACAAATGCAAGAAATAAAATCTAACTATGGTGATGTGCCCGAATGTAATTCAACCTTAATCCTGAGCACAGTGAGACTATATGTAAGATTCAATTACATTTAAGAGCAAACAAGTGCATGATCAATGTAAAAGATGGAAACAATAGAAACAGAGGCTCACAACATAGACTGCTTTTACAGTGATACAGAAAATATCAACAAAGGCACAGGGTTAAATCTTCTTATTTGAATTTTCCAGTCACATAAGAGGCATAGAAACATGCACAATTATATAAACTTTCCAACTCAAGAAAATGGAACAAAGGCAAATGACATTCCTAATCACAACTCTAGAAAATCTAAAACTCTTGACAACATAGCCTAGACTACTTTTGCAATTGCACAGAAGATATCAACAAAGGCACATGATTCAATCTTCTCATTAATTCTCTAGTCACATAAGAGGCACAAAAACATGCACAATTACATAAACCTTCCAACTTAAGAAGATAGAACAAAGGCAAATGATATTCCTAGTCACAGCTCTTGAAAGTCTAAACTCTTCACAATAATTATCTCTGGTATCTAATGATGATTTATTTTTTTGGTATCTCTATACCCCTATTTATTGCCTTGGATTACCTCCAGATTATCTATCTATTCCCAATCTAACAGCCTAACTGAAATCTAACCAAACTGGAAGTGTCTAACAGAAGATATTTCATAAATTCTAAAATGCTCTATCTTCTGGCAGTTCATTGGCTGAAACAGATCATAGAACGCTCCCTTATTTTAAATGGAAGAGGACACTTGGCCAATTCCTTAAAATCCTTCTTATTACCAGAGAATGACACTTGGCATGTTCTGCAACACTTACTAAAGACACGTGGTACTTTCCACATAACTTATACTCTCTTGTGTCTTTGCTCAGGAGTGTTCCGCCTTTGACACCTATCGCAATCAGCTTCTTCAAAACTTTAACAACTCAAATAGAAAAAAAAAACACATAGAATTTCTCGCCCAAGCAACTTTTAAAAGACATGGAGACAGGTGGTGATTTCCACTTGCCTCAACAAAGGACACATGGCAATCTCTGCTTTATTTAATTATGGATATGTGGCGATCTCCACTGCTTTTAACTACCTTTTGAGAAACCTGTGGAAGGTGACACATGTTGGTCTCCACTTTACTCTATTTATATTATAGAAGCAATTAGGCCTCATTTCATATTTACACAGACAATGACACTTGGTAGCTTTCACTTGCTTTAGAAACCAAACTTAAGACCTACCATAGTCTTTACTATATCGATGAAGCAAAATGAAGATGATTCAGATCTCGACACATGGTGGCTTCCACTTGCTTTAGCTGGGATATGTGGCATCTTCTATCACTTTTAAAAGACATGGAGATAGGTGGCGATTTCTACTTGCCTCAACAAAGGACACGTGGCAATCTTCACTTTACTTAACTAGGGATATGTGGGGATCTCCACTGATTTTAACTACCTTTTGAGAAACCTATGGAAGGTGACACGTGATGGTCTCCACTTTACTCTATTTATATTATAAAAGCAATCAAGCCTCATTTCATATTTACATGGACAATGACACTTGGTGGCTTCTGCTTGCTTTAGAAACCAAACCAGAGACCTACCATAGTCTTTGTTATATTGATGAAACAAAATGAAGATGATTTAGATCTCGACATGTGGTGGCTTCTGCTTGCTTTAGCTGGGATACATGGCATCTTCCGTCACTTTTAGAAAAGCAAATTGAAACCTTTCATGATTGCCACTTGGTGCTTTTTGCCTGATCCTGATACTTAGCTTGTTGAAACCTTTTGCTAAAAATATTTGAAATGCGAGTACTGATATGAAATGCAAATGTTGACACTTGTCATGTTCTACTTAGTTACTATGAGATACGTGGCACATTCCATAGCCTTATTAAAATTATGAAAAGTGCCTCAGATGATGACACTTGGCAACTTCTGGTTGAGTTCAACACTTAAAATAAAAATGAATCAAAAGGAAATTAGAGCCTGCACTCTGTTTCAAAACTTTACCATCTTGGATCAAAGTATGCGGGAATAAAATTTCATAGTGCACAACTGAAAATCAGAATGAAACGTAGAGTAATTTTTTACTCTATAGTTATTGGTGACCCCAAAGAATTTTGAGCCTTCTCAAAAATAAACCACAACTCTTACTAGATCGAAATTTCAAAATTACAGCTTCAGCAATGATGTTTAGTAGGTGGACCACTCATCGTCATATAACCCTTGTTTATTCTGCAATTCATTGAAGGCTAAATCAAGGTTAATAATATCCTTGTGTGATTTTTTTTTCAAAATTTGAATCGTAGCCTTCAATTTGAATTTGAGGTGAGAAACAAGAATTAACACAACTTCTACTTTAGGGACTGATGAATCATCCCTTAGATCCTAAAAAATTGTCTGATCAATCTGCTTGGCCAACAACAAAGGCTCAATTTCATCTACCATTAGCATGGTGTTTTCATTAGGAAATAGAAAAGGAAGGCCTAATTACACTAGATCTTCAATGTGTTGTTTCATTTCACTAATTCCTTCTTTCATGACATCTAGGAACTCTCTACAATTGATGGCTATAGAATTGCAACTGAGAACCTCATTCACTCGCTTAGAAATGACCATTCTGTCAGTGATTCTTGTTGCTAACAAAGTTACATCCATTACATCATAAATCTTTTACAGTAATGTTTCAGAGTCCATTACTCTCCTAGAAACTATAGCCAGAGTGTTTGCAACTAAATTCTCCACCTTTTCACATAATTTCTATGCATTTAGCAGGAAGGTGAGAGAAGGCCTGAGTTGAATAATCTCTAAATATATTCTCTTCCACATGGATTCATATATCTCCTTCACTAGACTTAACACTCTAACATTCCTTGGCCTATTGGCCAATTCCAGTGTCAATTATGTTGCTCTCTGTTTCTCAGCTTGAAATTGATCTTGTATAGCTGTAGTATTATTTTGTTCACTTAGTAGCTTTTGTTGCAATTAGGTAACCTATAGTAGGTGTTCCTCACATTTTTCTTGCAATGATACTTTTTCCCGCCTTAGGATTGTCACCGTATCCTTTACCTATGTGAGCCCTACTTTTAAAGAATCATTTTGGGCCTGAACTACTCGATGAGTCTGAAGAGAAACAATATCTTACAACTATTTATTCAGATTCTCTATTTCATTGTCTTTTTTATTGATCATTGAGGTCAAACTGTTACAATTTGCCTTTTCCTTGGCTAGATTAGTTTCCATCTTCTATAGCCTCCTTGATGTCTTCAAGTAATATTCAACAACTGTAGAAGTGGATTCAGTTATTACCTCAATTTTGTCTTGTGGCTTGAAGAAGGACATGTTGATGGCCACTGCATTCATCGTGTAGTCCTCTGGCTGCATCTGCTTAGTTGGCTTTATTACATTTGGTGACAAATGAGTTGCCATCAATTGCTACTAAATGGGGTCAAATTATGACCGCAGATGGGGAGTAGCCAAGGCTTTATTTTCCTTGATCTTCTTTTTCTCTCTTTGGGATTCCCTTGCCTTCTTAGTAGTATCTGCTTGGGTCTAGAAGGTAGAAGGAGAGGCAATGTGCCCACCCATAAAAGGATGTCCCTATGGTAAACCATATTGAATAGCTAATTATTGGCTATGGGCAATATGAGGGGGAAGTTTCTTGGGAACAGAGGGGGAGAAATAAGGTAATGTTAAAGCCTAAGGTGGCATAGATGGGGTGAAGTGAGAAATGGGAATGGTAAAAGTGGTAGGGGATGTCATCTGGCTAGATGAAATCATCATTCCAATAGGAGAAGAAATAGACTGAGAAGGAGAAGGAGGAATAATACTTACCTGAGGAGTAATTATAGTTTTCTGTAATTGGCACTATGGGGTGTCCGTCTCCTCTTCTAAATCAAACTGAAATTGCACCCTCTTTCACTTCTTGGTTGTCTCTTATAGCTACATTTCTTTTCCTTTCAATGATGCTTGTGGAGAACTAGGAATATCTATAACTGATGCTGATGGGGAAGCTTGTGGTGGTGAAGGTACCACACTCTTTTGCTTTTCCATGATGTTGAGAGATTGGGGCCAAATTGATATAGTTATTGTAGCTACAGTTTGCTCTAAGTCTTGTGACTCTTGGCTTGACCCAACCCTAGCTTCCTGCTCTACACCTGGTGTCGACAAATTACTTGTCTCTGGGCTAGATATAGGGGAGAGATGACACTCATCCCATAGTTCTTCCCATCTCTCATCTGTGTCTAAATTCTTGAAAGAAATGGTTGTTTGACGAATTTCCTGCCTATATTTCCAATAGGCCTCTATTTTCTCAGCATCCAAATCTTTATTCTTTAGTGTCCTTCTTAAGCCAAAAGTCATTCTGGCTTTAGGATCATAATCCTTTTGTTTAACA
Organism: Torreya grandis; assembly: GCA_037957365.1. Lineage (NCBI taxonomy): Eukaryota > Viridiplantae > Streptophyta > Pinopsida > Cupressales > Taxaceae > Torreya > Torreya grandis. The sequence goes on from JARHVA010000037.1 coordinate 2,670,197, forward strand.
TAGAATGTTTCCCAGGGTCTATTTTGTGGAAGGGGAAAGTCTGTTAACTCAACATAAAATCCAAGAGCATCTTCTCTAAGATTTTTCCTAGTTTCCCAAAAAAGGCAGCCTTGATGTGCAATTTTGGTTGCAACCCTGCTAGTCCTTATCCAAGAAGCTATGAAACTATTTGGGTCATAAACCCATTTGTCTTCTATTAAAAGGAAACCCAAAAAGGCTAGCTTTCTGAGCAACACAACTTTAGCATCTATGGTTTCCAAAACCATGCTGGTTGTCATCCATGGGAGGTCATACATTTTTCTTTTCCTCTTCCTAGAGCCATATTCATTTTCGACTGTAGATACATGCCTGGTGACCTCTAAGAATGCTAACCTAAGAGTTAGAATCTTAAGTAGTAACATTTGTTCCCCACAAAAACCATGGACTCTTATAATTGTATGGTGAGACCCAAAATAGAAATCATAAGTAATTGGGCAACTGGCTAGAAGGTTTGAAACACTTGGAAACAATCTATTCATGACTAGTTTGGGGTTGAGGTGACAAAAAGTAGGGGTAAAAAATAATTCCCACAATTTATATGGGTCATTAGTCTTTGACAAAATATGTGTCCATGTAGACACAGGAATGGTCCTTTGGAGATCAAAACTTGGGTCATACATATCAAGATACATATGTTGGGTAAAGAGGTCAGAGTTTTGAAATAACATGAGGTGAAACAAATAAGAAGAGTACCTGAAAACCCCTTTCGATTTGAAATGGTCTAGTTGTTCCAAAATTGAGAAAGTAATTTGTTCAAAAAAGTCAAGCCTATACTCGTGAGTTTTGTTGACGGTCTTCAGCCTGAAGAGGATAGCCATTTGTTCTGCATAAACTGCCATATCATCTTTCATGCCAAAGATGAAAGCCATCATAGATAGTGCATCTTGGCTAGCTTGTGTGAATTGGGCTCTTGCTACAGGGAGTGTAGGCACTGTAGTGTCATCATCGCCCATTTGTAATTCGGATCTCAAGAACCTCGACTGAGTGTTGATGTTTGCCCATGTTCTTTGCATTTTAGCAATAGTGGGAAATGTAGTTGTACTATCATGATACAGGGATAACATATCCCTGATAGCCTGTGGTGTGATTTGTACTATAAATGGACCCTATTGAATGGTGCATGAGGGTGCATGGAACAAGTTTGCACATAATTTGACCAAGTCAGGACATGGATGTACAGTTGGGACAATGAATTGTGATAGTTGTGAAGTCCATATCCTCATGGCAAATGTCTCATATTTCCATACTCTATCTCTCTGAAGACACCTTTGATGTGCCCCTTCTCTAAGAGTTTTGCTACTTTCTCTTTGAAGGATTGGGTCCATGACTCCATCTGCATAATCTTTTATCTTCGTTGGGTCAATTGCTTAACCAACTTCAAGAATTCTGGTCCATGGATAGGTCTTCAATGGTTGCATGAGAACTGAAGCATATGACTTACTTGCAAGAAACTTATCAATGGATTCATACATCCCAGCTCCTTATTATGAAGATTATGCCCCCTCCATCTCTATATCTTTTTTGTGATAACTTGTATGAACTTTTGGAAAATAGAGACACTTTCACTGAAGCAAGTTTACTTGGCACTAAAAAATGCAAATAGTAGGATATTTTCTCATAGATGTAGGAATGTTTGAGAATTTGTAAGCTTTAACTCTTGCTAAGAGGTATTTATTGACCTATCAAGTCTTAAAATGGCATTAAACTCAGATAACTATTAGCAAATCCTACTCAATCTTTATGGAAAAGTGAGATCGACATGTTATGCAAGTGGTAGCGCAAGGTACCTTGGGGATTTCTAAAGATTTGGGAGACATTCAATGTATTTGAGAATTTTGAAAATTTTGAAAATTTTGAGCTGCCAACTACGTGTTTAAAGAAAACTTATTTAAAAGAAAAGTAAGAAAACAAAAATGGGAAAACAAAGCAATACGGAAAGGGGAAACTATCTAACTATATTAACCAAGTATATTTGCCTACCTCCCAGATCAAAGGGAAGATTTCTAAAGTATCCTTTATGACACAGAAACTTATGATGCCAAATAAGTGATTGAATGTTATGAAACTCTGATGACTTGCTCTTCTTGTTTGCCACCTTAATTTTCCTGCATCCAAATGAATCAGAGTCAAACATGTCCCCAACATATACATACTCTTCTTGTTCTTTAAAACTTATTGAATTTTGATTCTTTATGTTATCGTGTCTCATCAAGAAATCAATGTATGTTGGCTCTTCACCTTGTGTCTCTTGACATACATCATTTTTTGGCTTATCTCTTTCTGCCTCATGCTTGGGTTCCATTTCATGATCATCTTCTTTGATTACTTCAAAAATATTGTCTTTAGTTTTACCAACCTCTTGAAAGAACAATACTATTTTAGAACTTTCCTTAACACGATTGGGGAAAGAACCATGACATGCTCGACTTGGCTCCTGAGTAAGGGTTGAGTATGTTTGATATGAAACTTGGGGCAGTGGATATGTAGGTTTATAGACTTGGTAAGGCTACCTCTCATGAATACTCAACTTCTCTTCCAAAGATGCAATTAAGCCACTCACATCCAACATCTCATATGTAAGCCTTTGCCAATTTTATCTTTCAATGGGAACCCATTCACTTTTAATCATATCTACTGCATTTCTTACTTGATGGATGACATGATTAGGAACTTCTTGGCTGCATCCCCTTCTATTGTCAACCTCTAATACATAGTTTTTATATCCCAGTAATGCTTGTTTGAAGGTGGAAATGAGAATAGGTTGAGCATGGGATGTAACATATTGGGAAGACTGGGCATAAGACTGATATAGCTCATGATAGGGCTGAGGCTAGTCATATCAGATCTGTGAAGGGCAAAACTTATAACCATATGCATCCTTGTTGCTTGATGTGATTCCATGAGCAACCTGATCTTGATTAAAAATATATGAAGGGGCATAAGACCCATAGCTCTGAGTAACATAATTATACATACCAAACAGTGATTTCTTCTTGACTTTGATTCTTTGAGGTAATCGGTGATAACAGAAGATTTAGATATTATTACTGATCCACAACTCTAACTCCTTGTAGCTCTCTGGTTCATATGGTCTTGAAAGAAACTTCAAGATGGTGTCCCACTAGGCATGCCAAAAACTATTGATGTTTAAAATTGTGCTTATTCTTAACACCAACAATGGGAAGTTTCAAGATGTGGGAATTATGACTTGAAACAACCTCCAAATTTTTAAGAAGCTGGTATCTTCTTTATATCAAGTGTATACTAGGAAAAGGGATAGAAATTTTAACAGAAACATAAATGCAAGAAATAAAATATAACTATGGTGATGCACCTAAATGTAATTCGACCTTAATCCTGAGCACAGTGAGACTATATGTAAGATTCAATTACATTTAAGAGAAAACAAGTGCATGATCAATGTAAAAGATGGAAATAATAAAAATAGAGGCTCACAACATAGACTGCTTTTGCAGTGATACAGAAAATATCAACAAAGGCACATGGTTCAATCTTCTTATTTGAATTTTCTAGTCACATAAGAGGCATAGAAACATGCACAATTATATAAACTTTCCAACTCAAGAAAATGGAACAAAGGCAAATGAAATTCCTAATCATAGCTCTAGAAAGTCTAAAACTCTTGATAACACAGCCTAGACTAATTTTGCAATGACATAGAAGATATCAAAAAAGGCACATGATTCAATCTTCTCATTAATTCTCCAATCACATAAGAGGCACAGAAACATGCACAGTTACATAAAAATTCCAAATTAAGAAGATAGAACAAAGGCAAATGATATTCCTAGTCATAGCTCTAGAAAGTCTAAACTCTTGACAATAATTCTCTCAAAAAATTCTCTCTGGTATCTGATGATGATTTATTTTTTTGGTATCTCTGTACCCCTATTTATAGCCTTAGATTCCCTCCAGATTATCTATCTATTCCCAATCTAATGGCCCAACTGAAATATAACCAAACTGGAAGTGTCTAATAGAAGATATTTCATAGATTCTGAAACACTTTGTCTTCTAGCAGTTCATTGGCTGAAACAGATCGCAAGATGCTCCCTTATTTTAAATAGAAGAGGACACTTGGCCAATTCCTTAAAATCCTTCTTATTACTAGAGAATGACACTTGGCATGTTCTGTAACACTTACTGAAGACACATGGCACTTTCCACGTAACTTCTACTCTCTTGTGTCTTTACTCAGGAGTGTTCCACCTTTGACACCTATCGCAATCTTCTTATTCAAAACTTTAACAACTTACACACAAAAAAAAATAGCATTTCTCACCCAAGAAACTTTTAAAAGACATGGAGATAGGTGGCGATTTCTGCTTGCCTCAACAAAGGACATGTGGCAATCTTCACTTTACTTAACTAGGGATATGTGGGGATCTCCACTAATTTTAACTACCTTTTGAGAAACCTGTGGAAGGTGACACATGATGGTCTCCACTTTAATCTATTTATATTATAAAATCAATCAAGCCTCATTTCATATTTACATGGACAATGACACTTGGTGGCTTCTGCTTGCTTTAGAAACCAAACCTGAGACCTACCATAGTCTTTGTTATATTGATGAAACAAAATGAAGATGATTTAGATCTTGACATGTGGTGGCTTTTGCTTGCTTTAGCTAGGATACATGGCATCTTCCATCACCTTTATAAAAGCAAATTGAAACCTTCCATAATTTCCACTTGGTGCTTTCCACTTGATCCTGATACTTAGCTTGTTGAAACCTTCTGTTGAAAATATTTAAAACGTGGGTACTAATATGAAATGCAGATGCTGACACTTATCGTGTTCCACTGAGTTGCTATGAGATACATGGCACATTCCATAGCCTTATTGAAATTATGAAAAGTGCCTCAGATGATGACACTTGGCAGCTTCTGCCTGAGTTCAACACTTAAAAGAAAAATGAATCGAAAGAAAATTAGAGCCTGTGCTCTGTTTCAAAACTTTGCCATCTCGAATCAAAGTATGTGGGAACAAAATTTTGTAGCGCACAATTGAAAATTAGAATGAAATGTAGAGTAGTTTTTTACTATATAGATACCATGTATTAATCCCTTAATTTCAATACACTAGATCAAACTCTACCCAAATGTAAACCCAGTTAAGTAGAAAATATGCAAAGTGCATCTAAAAGTTGTGTTACTAGTTAAAGAAGAGATTTAAAGATTTATTGATGTAGGTTTCATTCAACCTATATCCTAACTAGAAATGGTGTCTAATATTGTTCTAGTAGTAAATCCTAATGAGAAAATTTGATGTTATTCAAATTTTAAATATCTAAATAAGGTTTGCCTTAAAGATGATTTCACACTACCCAACATTGATATGATTTTCAATTCCACCACTGGATATGAGATGTTATCATTCATGGATAGATTCACTGGTTATAACCAAATCAGGATTGTCAAGGAGGATCAATATAAAACATAATTAATCACACCATGGAGTGCCTTTTGTTACATGGTGCTACTTTTTGGATAAAAAATGAAGAGGATACAAACCATCGATCCATGAAACATATTTTTCATGACTTCCATGATAGTAGAGTATTATGTGGATGAAATATTATAAAAATCCAAATAGAGATAAGATCATGCTATTGACTCTAGACATATATTTAAATGGATACAATAATATAATGTATGATGAAATCTAAATAAATGTGTGTGCAGTGTAACATCTAGTAAAAATTTAGGATTTATTATTTAATCCCAAAAAATTCAAAACTATTATTGATATGCCTCCACCTCAAGGTTTGAAGTAAATTTAATCTTTACAAGGCAAAATTTACGTAATATGTATTTTTATCACCCAACTAATAGATAAAACACAACATTTTACAAAGTTAATTAAATAGGATAATTTTTTTGAATGGGATAGAAAATTCTAGGAGATATTCAAGACACTCAAATAATACTTATTGAATCCACCTATTTTCTTGCCTCAAATACTAGATAGACAGCTTCTATTATAAATTTATGTTATACATCATATGTTATGCATTTTACTATCATAATATGATGATGATCACAAAGAATGATCCATATATCATATTATCCATACACTTTTTGATTATGAAAAATATTATACTGCAATGGAAAAATTATGTTTGACTCTTGTGTTCACCACACAAAAACTTTGACACTATATGATTAATAATGAAACTCAAGTTATCATCAGGGCTGATCCATTTAAGTTTCTTATGTTGAAACCTCATTTTTTAAGACATATATCAAAATAGATAACGTTACTCATGGAATTTGATTTAAAGATTATACCTCAAAAATAAATAGAAGGACAAATTATTACATATCAATTATCCTCCACTCCATTACAGGATATAAAACACCTCAGAGATACTTTCAAAGATGATTTCACAACATATCATATTATTAAGGATACATGAAAAATAGTTTTTGATGGCTCAAAATGTGCATCAAGCACTAGTGTATGAATTATTCTTATTAATCCACAAGTAGAAAGTAGTGCATTGCACTATTGTTTGATTATGCCATTATTATCCCAATGAACACAAGCTAATAATTCTCATATTCAAACAAGTGACAAGAATCACAAATCTTGTTTATACTTCATCAAGTTTAGTGTGGGAATCATTTTACATAGGTTTTATCATTATTTGGCTATGCCTTATTGTTCATACCTCAATTATTTACATTGCACATAATATTTTGATATTGGTCACTTATATTCACACTGATATCTTTATGGATACTTAATTTATTGGATATATTGATGTTATGAATTACCTATGTTGTTCAATTACATATATTTATGCATGATTTTCATGTTTTATTTCACACTTCATGTCTTGTGTGTATTCTTTATTTTACCTTGTGGACAATTTAACATGTCCTTATGTGTGCCTCTAAGCCTATTTCATATTTTTATGATTATGTGAGTGAAATATGAATATGTCCCTTATATGTGGCCCCTTGGCCTTTTATTATGTTATTTGTGTGCTTTTGCATATACTCTTTGCATGTGTGCACCATGTCCATGACACTTGTTTGCTCTTCATTGCTCAGTTTTCGATGCCGTGATGGACATCAAGAATCTTACCCATTTCCTAATTCCATGATCGATATCATACATCCTTCCTAAATTAGTTCTATTCAAATTTCATTACTCATTTTTTATCACTTTTTTGCACGGTTCATTGCTAATATTTATCTTGACAATGTCATTTTGTATGTTTTTCCCACATGCATCTTATATTACTAATTTTATCACTTACATATGATGATTCCATACTCCTCAATTTTATCATTAATACTCATATTTCCATCTTTTCATATCATCTCTAGCATAACTTTTTATTTTGAGTTAATTTATTACATACACTCAACAACTCACCTCAAAAGAGGGGATATACATAGTGGCTTGTCTTAGATCCTAAGCTATTATATATAAATACACATTTTTTTATAGATTTTAAATAGTTGATTAGGATTCATACCCATAAATCACCCAAAAAGTGGTTTTATATAATTGTGCTTCATTTAGACAAGGGTGCAGGATGACCATGTCTAGGACATAAAACTGTTATCCCAATAGGTATACAATAGTCATTTTAAAAAATTATTAGAATTATAGATGGTAAAAGGTAGTTTGCAATAGGTACCTAGGCTCAGTTTTTAGAAAACATACTCATGATTGTCTTAGATTTGATCAATTTAGGGGTATCATGCATGGCATGTGTTTTGAGTTATAAAATTATTTTTGTTCATAAAATCACATGATATTACTCAGTTCCAAAATTAGTATATACCCATATATCAAATTCTAAGCATGTGCATGGCACATGACCACCTCCTTGTTGAGCATAGACTGATACTGAGAGGGGGTGAATTATTATTATATATTCTTTTCTTCTCTAAAACTTAATCACTTATTATGATTAAGATATTCAAAGCAATTAAATCATAACACAAGATAACACAATACAAAGTGACACCATATATACTTGGAAACCATTTTGGGAGAAAACCAATGAGAAATATTTCTCAATATAAATATGCATAAGTACCAACCTACTAAATCACCAACCTATATGAGTACCAACCCTTTTTTCCAAACACCAACTCAGCAAGAGACACCAATCTCTTCAATATGAAGGCACCAACCTTCTTACAAGAAACACTCTTCTATCTATAATTTATTGTTAACATAATTGATGATATAATGTTGCTTTTTCTCCTGTAGATCCGATCTACACTTCAGTATTTTCTCTGCTATGGTCTACCTTATACTTGTTGATATTTCTTTCAATATTCTAAAAAATTCTCCCAAAGGTGGGATGACTTCCCAAAAATTAGCATCATAGTATTTTAATAGGTCGACCAAATTTGGGGACCATTTCATCCTTCAAAACTACCTTGAACACTTCACCATAATTACTTCTTTAAGCCTATTTAAACATAGTTAAATTGTCTTCAATTCCACATAAAGATATGACCGTTATTAACATATTTAATTACCTCAATTAAATCAAATATTCTTTATTTAATTTAATTCTTTTATTGAAATAATTTTCTATTAATCAGATTCACAATTAACCTTTGACATCAATGAAAATATTTCCAACAATATCCCCCTTGTCATTGATGGCAACCATGTACTAAATCTGCTCCCCCTTGTACTATTTCTTTTATTTGAGATATTATTTTTCTATAGCTCCCCCTTTCTATGACTCCCTCTTTCTTCACTTCTCTCCCTTTAACATCAATGGCAAAGGGACTATCCAAGAGATACATAATGTAATATTTAGCTTCCCCTTAATACTTCCCTTTGATGACAAAAAGCAAAAGAGATTACTCCCAACTTTTCACGTAGGTATTCAAATGTGTCTTTTGGAAGTGTCTTGGTAAAACATGTCTAATATTTTCTCTATGGTAGTAATATATTCCAATTTTACCTATTATTCTACAACTTACTCTCTCAGGAATGGTATATGATTGGAATGTGATTTATTCTGGAATGCATCACTAGATTATTTGAGATGTTGATAGCACTAGTATTGTCACAATATATTGAAATTAGATGATCATATTCTACCTTGATGTCTTTAAGGGCCTAATTAATCCAAATAATTTGAGTAAAACACAATACTCCCGCTATGTATTCTACCTCTGCTATGGATAAGGAAACTAAATTTTGCTTCTTACTTAACCAAGACACTAGGTTATCTACAATTAAAAATGCTCCTCCACTTGTGTTTTTTATCATCTAGGCATCTTGCCTAGTTTGAGTCTGTATATGATACCAATGTGAAATCCTTCCCTATAGGATACCATAATCCATAGTCCAAGGTCCCTTTTAGATATCTAAATATCCTTGGCTCTCCTTCTACAATCCAACTTAATATGACCAAACTAATTAAAATAATAAAAATATCCATCAAAATAATTACCAAACCTAGTTTTATTGGTATATCTTGGATCATGTGGTCTCTTGAAGTTTTGTTCTCCTTTATTTTCCTTATTGATAGACCTAGTTTTTGTATCCTAGTAGCCTTATTTCTTGGTCTCCTTTTTCATAGGTTCCTTAAGAGTTTTAACATAGCTCTTAACATTCTCTTTTTCCTTCTCATACCCAATGCCTGACTTTTTGGATGGTGATTTTTGACTCTCCATAATCTTATTCAAAACTTGGTTGCTTTTCTTAGATTTCAATTCACTTGTTATTTTAGTACTCACCTTTTCTAGATCCCTTTTCAAAGTAACAATCTCAAATTCATACCTTTCATAGTTTTATCCTTTATTATTTAGTTGATTAATTGGATCTTATTCAAATTTATTTTCCTCTATGATTTGAACTTTTAGATTAGCAATTATCTTCTTTGATTCCTTAAGACTTTATGATATTCTAGCTTCTGAGTCCTAATTCTCTTTTTCATATTTTTAAATTTGAAGCTTTAGTTTCATGTTATTTTTCTTAATACCTTTTATCTCTCCTAAGTCACAAATAAGCTTTTCTTCAATATTTACCTCACCTTTATCTTCTTCTTCTTCCAAGTTATTTCTGCTTGTGGAAGCATTATCTTATATGGCCATGAATAATATTTCCTCATCATCATTATTAGAATCACTAGCTCCGCTTTCCTCATATGAGCCATAGTTCCTCCTAGAGTATAAGCTTTTATTTTGCTTCTATTTAATTTTGGCTTGATCTCATCTTCATCACTATTGTATTTATCCATGTACTTGTCTAAAAAATGATCAATATTACCATAATTAAAACATTTTATTTGTAACTTACCTTTATATTTTCCTAAACATTTATTTATATTTTGAATGAATAGAACCTCCTTTTCATCTTCTTCACTGATTGAGCTATCTCTTGGCTCATGTTCCTTGACTTTCTCCTTCTTTGATACTTTAAACATTGCTTCTCTTTTTTAGGGTATTTTGGGTTTAGTATTAATTTCATATGCTATGAGGATTTTGTGTAGCTCATCCATATTTAATTTATATATATCTTTCATTTATTCAATAGCAAAAACTTTTGTGTCAAATCTCAATGGTAAGGACCTCAATACCTTTTAGATGATTGTATACTCTTCCACAATTTTTCCAAGTCCACAAATAACATTGACTATTTCATCAACTTAGAGAATGTATCCTACAATGTTATCTTCTTACTTCATCTTTAAACTCTCAAATTATCTCCTATGAGTTTGGAGTTTTGCTTGTCTTACCTTGTTAACACCCTCATTGATAGTTTTAAGTTTTTACCAAATATCTTTTGCATAATCACATTGTATTAATTTTATGAATTTAGATTATGAAAGGCCACATAATATGACATTCATTACTTTAGCATTTTTATCACTAACCTTATTTCAATTAGCATTTGTTCATGGTGTTTATGGTATTTAGTACCTAGTTACTACTGCTTGCCAGATATCAAACCCAAGAGCCATTAGATATGTCTTCATTCTTATGCTCTAGAAGGCATAATTTGTGCCATAAAATAATGGTGCCTTATTAATGGAAAATCCATCCTAAACTTGTGATCTAGCCATGTGTGCTTGTATAATCTACCTTCTAGTGGTTAAGCTATATTTGAAGGAACCCACTCTGATACTAATTATTTAATACAAGCTAATACTGAGAGGGGGGTGAATCAATATTATATATTCTTTTCTTTTCTAACACTTAATCACTTATTCCAATTAATATATTCAAATTAATCAAATCACAACACAAGATAACACAATAAAAAGTGAAACCAAATATACGTGAAAACCCTTTCGAGAGAAAATTGTGGAGAAATATTTATTAATATAAATATTCATAGGTACCAACCTACTAGAGAGCCAACCCAAATTAAAAAAATTTAGGCACCAACCTGCAGGAGAACCAATCCCTTTTTCCCAACACCAACTCAATAAAAGACATTAATATCTTCAATACAAAGGCACCAACCTTCTTACAAGAAACACTCTTCTATCTCTAATTTTTTTCTAACATAACTAATGATAGAGCACTAATTTTTTCTCATTTAGATCTGATCTACACTTGAGTATTTTTGTTCCTATGCTCTGCCTTATAATTTTTGGTATTTCTTTCAATATTCTAACAATTTCTACTTGTAAATATTTCTACTCTTCTTTATTAACTTTCACTTTCAGATTTACCTTTTTGCCACTCATTAGGCACCTTTTTATAGCCCACAAAAAGCCATAAATTAAGGTCATGACTCTTCAATAGTCACAACTCTTCCCAATCATCACAACTCCTCCCAAAGGTGGGATAACTTCCTATAAATTAGTGCTAAAGTCTTTTAGCAAGTCAATCAAGTTTGGGGACCATTTCATCCTTCAAAACTACCTTGAACACTTTGTCATAATTACCTCTTTAAGCCCATTTAAACATAGTTAAATTATCTTTGATTCCACATAAATATATGAATGTTATTACCACATTTAATTACCTCAATTTAATTAAATATTCTTTATTTAATTTATTAATTTTATCAAAATACTTTATCATTAATCAGATTCATGATTACCCTTTGACACCAATGACAATTTTTCCAACACTCATTGCTTAGGTTTTACACCAATGCATAGATGTAGTGGAAATTTATTTCATTTTACACATTGTATATGCCATAATTAGATCATATTATTTTTTTACATCACTTTTCACTATTTTTTCACTATAAATGAGCCTTCTTCCATTTACAATGGTTGGTTTACCTTTTTCACTAATTTTTAAACAAGAACAATTAATTGAAATTCATATAAGAATTATATTTTACTTCACCAATTTGGGTATGAAATGATGAATTAAATAACACCTTGAATTCTTAATCACATTAACATATCAATGAGGATTGGGGCATGCACAATCTAATCCAAGTTCATCAACAAAAATAAAATTATCTAAGGGTTATACCCTATACAATCACCAATTTTGCACTAGAAATCATAATGGTTCAAGTATTTGATTAGGTGTATTTGTTACTTGTTATTATGTATATAAGTTTTATTATCTTTACTTATTGATTTTATCTTAAGTACTAGTTTTATACATGTTTCATTGTAGGTTTTTGCATGAAACATAATTCAATGTTGTGACTCATGTTCAAGATTGATCTTCATAGGTAGGTTCAAGTACGCATTTTCATTTTAATATAACACTCTCATTTTGTTGCATTACTAAAATAAAAGGGGGTAAATATAGATACATAAATTAAAATTTAAGTTGAAACATTGTACTTGTGACCACCCTTTTATGCACTTAGCTCATGCCTCATTCCATGGTATTTTAACTACCTTTCCTTCACTTTCTATGTGGATGACCCATTCATACAAGTAATTAATGATCTTAAAATTTCCCTATTTTTCATTTAAAATAGATCAATCTTATCCCCTGAAAGATCCATACTCCTAGTTTAGTTGTATTTTCTCCTAGGAAAATAAAGCACCATTCATACTATCCCTCTCCCCAGTCCTATCTAGCTCTACCAACCACATACTCTTTCCAAATAGTAGATAGTTACTCAAATTAAAATTCATATAACAAGTGAATCCCACATGTTTAATAATTCATATCTCAAGGAATTTCCTGATGATCACTATAAAAACAAAATTTTATGTAATTTTACACATAAGAGGCTTACATATTTAAGATCATTAGAATTATAATTTCACATTTAGAGTAAATTCCTTATTTTTCCCAATTATTAATACATACATATCCAATATACCTAAACTAAAGTCTAAATACACCTCCAAGTTCATAAGTCACTATTCAATCATACCAGAATTACACAAGTATCTAACATTACATCAATATTTCACACACACCACCATAACATGGGAAAACTACATGAAATTTTATCCCTATTTGGAGTATTGGTATGTAGGCGATTCTCAACACATGGGGTATTGATATCTAGAACAAATTCAAATATTGACCCCTTTTTCCATTTTATTCCATTCATTCATCATGGCCTATCAATATAGGGTTTATAATTAAAGAATAAATCATATAGTGGTTTCTGAAGCAAATCACATAGATTTGATCATATACACAAATTCAACAAGTAAAGATTCATAGGTGGTGAAAACTTTCATAGAATGATAAAACCTTAAAAGATGTCAAGGTATGCTAAAGATAACCATGCTTTTCCATCTTGTCTAATTTGAACAAACTTGTTTAGAGAGTGATCAAAGCCCTATTCTAATTCAAATTTAGGAAACACAACCACATAATCATTTTATAGTTAATGTTTCAATCATGCATTACTAATTTTCCAACTACATTATATTTATTTTTCATTCTTATTTTGACATATTTCTAAATATAGGAAGTTCCAAATCATTTTGTGTCATTTATTGTATATATGTATCATTATAATTTTATGCAATAATTGTGACATTTATCTAATTAGTTTCTATTTTTCCAAATTTGATACAATAATGATAAGCATGCCAACAAATTCAAAAGGGGTATTTCTTAGAATTAAATTTGGGTTAGAAGAGATAATGAGTTTAGAATATTTTTCTCAACACAAGCTGAAGGAAAAATGTGGGGAAAAAAAGAATCAAATAATAATAATGTTGGGGAAGATGTTCAAGATAAAAAGGAAAATGAAAAGGATAAAGGAAGTGTTGATGGATTTTAAAATTATTTGGATGAAATAAGGAATGAAGAGGTGTTTGAAGATAGATATGGGTTAAAGAAATAAAATGTGATAGAAAAAATTCCATTATCATGGAAGATAAAGATTCATAACATGATGATGAGTTGTAGAAGAGAGATGGAATCAAGATAAAAAAAATGATTTCTATGTTGAGGTTATGTCCAATAAAAATGGGATATTACTATGTAAGATTTGAAGGAGGATATTAGGCATATTGTGGAGAATAATATGGGTCTACTTAGGTTAGAATTAGAGTGATTAAAGGATGTAGAAAAAATTAACAAATATTGCTTAGATAATAACAAAATTAGGAGGGATATAGATAAATAAAAAAGGAATAAGGAATGGATGTGGAAGGATTAAGGTCTAAAAAAGTGGATAAAATATTTTTGGGTATAGAGGATAATTCACAAAGGGATAAAGATAGTTAGGAACGGGATTCTTGACCAAGGATTTTTCTCTTATTTTTAAGAAAAAGAGGAAAGGAAGAAAGTTTGAGGAATAAATATTTAAAGAATACTCTTATATTAGAATTAGATATAGAACTTAATGAATAATGTTGGAATTGTTCACTAGAAGGCATGTATTTTTTTCCCATATTTAGTTTTAAATTAACTAATATTTGTGAGCTTTTAACCTCCATATGAAGGTAAAAATAAAAGTGTATCTTATTGGATGGGGCTGATGGATAATATGGATTATTTGGATGATTTTTTTAAAATTTTCTTAAAATTTCAATTAACATTTAGAAGGGATATTTCTAATCTTAGGTTTAATAATGTTTGTTAAAGTTGACCATTATTTGAAATATGAGGAGTGTATTTTTGGATTTTAATTCAGATTGATTTTAATATTTATAAATGCTAATAATTCATTTTAGGATTAAAAGATATTTTGTTACATTTAAGAAAAAATATAAAAAGTATCACCTAATAGTGTTAATGTGGTAGTGTTCACATGTTTCATTTCCAAATTAAGAAGGAATGAATTGAAAATTATTTTTTTGTAAGAGAGTTTAATATCAAGTTTGAGCTCTTGGTAAAAGTGATAAAATTATAAGGATGAGATAAAGAAGATATATATAGAAAAAGAGATGAATGGAAAGCTAAGTTAACTATCAAAAAGTATATGCACATCAAACATGTTTTAAATTTAAAATTCTAAGGTTAAAATAAGGGGGAGTTTTTAAGGAATTTATAATACAATATAGATGTTGTAGTCACTCAAATTTGGTCATGAATACTTGATAATGTCAATTTTGGCCCACTTTCACTTTAATTGACTTGAGCACTTAATTTAGATCTATTTTTCCACCTCGCTCTATCTTAAGCACCTCTAAGGACCTATCCCTTTCCAAGTTACTATATTACACCTAAAAAATGATATTAATTACCAAAACCCACTCTAAGAATCTGTATAAACATTCTAGATCCTAAAATTCACATGTTTCCCTTCAAGATGAGATCAACCAATATAGGTTTATAGTTGTAATTAGTTTGACCCCTATGGGTCACTCTCAACCTTAAAATTAGCAATAATTACTTTTCAAATTTATACCCTCCCTTATAATTTGGTCCATATTTTTAAGATAGGTAGTGTGAGGTTTTCCCATTTTGGATTGCTATAAAGTCACATGTAATTCACCTATTGTATCACTTAAAATTTTCAATATTGAGACACACTTACACTATTATATAATAATATAATATTCCACATTCTTTCCAAATCTTATTATAATCATTTGAAGGAGTCCTTATCCAAGTCAAAAGTTTATTTTATCCAAGTCAAATAAAGCATTATCAATTATTTAATACATCTCTAAATGCACTCATGTATCAAAAGGATAAAAATTTCACAAAACACTCTAAGCAGAGAACTATGTGGCATTTATTTTTCTCTTTGGATTATTAGATACTTAGGAAGTGATCAATCGTCACATGGGTGATTGGGGTCAACTCATCCCATTACACACACCCCTCTATTTTTGTAGGTATTTCAGATATTATCAACCCTATTAGGGTTTCAAATTTTAATAAGTTATTTGAAGGTCATTCACATGAATTTTAAGGTAAGTTTTCAAACATATGTGTGTTTCAAGAAATAACAAATGATCATTCCCAAATTTATTTTATTTTTAATAGAGAAAAAAATTAACTAGTAGATCATAATAGTACCAGTTGATAATGTCGCCTTTTTGTTGATCTTAACTCTCATTAGTTATAATCACAGTTCCTATGGAACTTGAAAAATTATTCTAATTTGATTAGTTATGGCCACTATTTAGTTTCACACAATAATATCACAAATAGTAAACACCTAAGTCTTTTATAAAATTCAAAGTTAGTCTTCTTTTATTTTATCATGCTTTGTCAATTTTGGTACTTTGTTTTTATTTTGCTTGTCAAAAGTTACTTTATAAAACTTTATTTCTTTTAAATAAATGTATCATATTTAGGGTTAATAGAATTGTTAATTACAAATTTAGATATAACACATTGGTAAACCTACATTTTATTTGAGTAATGTTTCAATTTTTTTGTTTTAGGGTTTAGATAAATGATTGAACATCTAACACT
Organism: Torreya grandis; assembly: GCA_037957365.1. NCBI lineage: Eukaryota > Viridiplantae > Streptophyta > Pinopsida > Cupressales > Taxaceae > Torreya > Torreya grandis. The sequence continues at coordinate 2,687,023 of JARHVA010000037.1, forward strand.
AAAATATTTTATTTCAAGCTTGGATCTAATTTTTCACATTAAAATAAATTGATTTTAACTTATATTTAGTGTTTGACACTGAAATCATTTTCTTTTGACCTTAAATCTGATCTTTGACATTGAAAGCATTTTATTTTGACTTTGGATTTTAGGGGAATTTACTTAACTCTACATAATTTTTTTCCTTTTTTTTAATATCTAAATTTAAAATATTTCTATTGATTTATTATCAATTTTTAAAGAGTTTATATCTATATTAGATGAGAATATTGTTCAATGTTTTTCAAAAATGAACCAAATCACATGATAAGTCATAAGTACCATTAATATATTTTTTGTAAAATCAAGTATAACATGAGAACAAGAGTAATCATATATTCAAGATGTTATAAGGCTTACTCTACAACCTAAAGTCTCAAATATCCTTCCTCAAACCCATCCACCTCCCACACATCCTCTTGATGGTGTTTGTATGTGATTTAACCTTTTAGGGTTTTATAAGTGTAATTACCTATATTTGGTTAAAACATTAAGACATTTAGATCAGTTAAATAAATTGCAATAATTAACCTACTAATTTGTAAATTATTTTGAATTTATAATATTAACAATAAATAGAGTTAAATATAAACTTAGCTAAAAATAGACTATCATAGATGATCTAAGTTTTGAAATTAGAGATCTGAGAAGTTATTTGTGTTGCAAGTAGGATTTTGATATTTGTCTATTCGTTGGACAGTATCACCTAATTTAGATAATAGTGTCATCCATGTGTAGTGTCCATAATGTGGTGTTAATTTCTTCTTTATGGTACTATTTTTTTTTTGGATCACCTATGTCTGTGTGTTTTATTCCTCTAAGATCAAATCTTATCGTTTGTATTGTACTAAAAAGCTTGATTTGATGCATAAACCCTAGTTATCTTTGTAAGTGTGATATGAGAAAGAATTGATTATGTTATTAATATGGAATAAACATCCTCAACACCTCACTATGTAGAGAGTTTCATACATATCAATACTCTGAAGAGTGATCAAGTCTAATGTAGTTCTTCCACCTAGTGTTTGATGTATGTGCAAGTGAATGCTAGATGAGAGTGGCCTTGGATGTCGTGAGTGTGATTGAGGTTTGAAATACTTTAAAATTTGATTTAGGGTTGATGTATATATTAATATGTATAAATTAGGGTAGAATAGGGATAATTTACCTTGATTTTTCACAACTTTGTCTTAGGTTTGAATAACTTTTGCATCTATTTTCCATCTAGTGAAGAGATGTGGATTAGGATTGTATTTATAGGTTATATTGCTTGTGTAGATAATAAAATGAGATTAAAACAACCTTAATAGGGGTACATATTTGAAAAATTATCTTTTGGGAAGAATTAAGGCTAAGGATAGTAACAACTAGTCGGGGACTCTATTGCCATGTGGTTCTAGTGTCCCAAATGTGGTGCCAATGTCCTTTTGGTAGACTGCTAAGAAATTTGGATTGGGGTTAGAGGTGACAATTAAATAACTATGTTTTGACTCATTGTAAGTAAAAAAGTTCTATTGAATCACTATAAATACAAGTCTATGGCTCTAGAATATGTTTATGGTAAGCCTAGGGATAGGGTAACTTAAGCAACACTCTTAGCATCCAATTAACACTTTTACATAATTATATTATGTATATTATATTATAAATACCTAATTATTTTGATTAGGAATCCATTCAAGATTAAACAATCACTATGATAAAGTTCATAGAAGAGTTACCAAATAACAATCAATATTTTATCTCAAAGATCAAATAATTGGAAAATAATATCACATACATAAAAAATATAGAGCATGCTATGTTAATCATATATATGTATATACATCTAGATATTTCATGCCTCAAAATATATAACCTCAAGAATGGGTTCAAAATAAGCATGCATCTACAACTATTGATTCAAAAAATATATAAAAGGTTAATACTTGAGTTAAAGTGAGATCTAGGAGAAATAATTTAAAAAATGTTGATCAAATTACCCCCTATGCATCCTCTATGGAAATAAAAATACTATTATGAATATCATAGAATATATGGGCATCATACAAATAGTTTTTGGGCTTTACATAAAAAAAAGTGTCATTGATAATGGTAATCCTATACTAGATAAACCAATCAAGATACCCACTCACATTTTTAATACATTTCCTACAAAATAAGTGTAAGTAGAAAAAATGGAAAATTTAGAACAAGAATTCTTACACAATTCACATCAAGAAAAGTTACTAAAATATAAATTACCAAAAGATAAGATGAAAAAATAAAATCAAGGTAAGCAAGAAAACACCTTTGTAAAAAGGTTTCTCATGATGCAAGTTCAACATGAATATGTTTGAAAAAAGACTAAAGGTACACATGGGGTGTGTAAGGATTCAAATAATATATAATATATCCATAGAGGACCAAGATAAAGTAAAAGTTATGGTTACATCTTGAAGTCAAGAAGTTAACACAGAAACTACTTCCCTTTCCAGTAATCAAGCAATAACCCCTGATTCTTCTATAGGCCATAATGTGATTCAAGTTCATGGTAATGATCGACATACTCAAGAGAAAAAAATCAACAACTCCAACATATGATGTAGTTGTTTTTTCATATACAATGTAAAATATGATCAATGTGGCATATCACAACTTCATGAAAAATAAAAGAAATTAGTTATCTACTTAGATGATGACTAAATTTATGATTATGATTATGTGAAATATTGGCATGATATTACAAATTTCACAAGACTTACATAGAGGCATCCAATTTATTAGTTATTTGGCTTGTAGCAACATCATTTACTATATATAACTTATTTTCTTTTTTATAATCGTGTTATTCTTCTACTTTTTGCACATGCAATCCATTTGATCAATCCTTCTAATCCATGAGATATTAGTCAAATTTTGGCCTCTTGGATCTTATTTTTCACTTTCCATATATGACTAGTCAAACATAGTGATTTATACTACCAACATTTTCCATTTACCTTGTTGGTTTCATACTCTGAATGGAGCAAACTACATATTTTTCCATAAAAGATAAAATCATCCAATAGCAAATATAACTAACTCTCATCCTATGTTGATTGATCCTTTCATGTACCATTTTTCATATCCAAATTAGAAACATAGAGCCTTAATACATCAAATTTATTAATATTTAACTTAGTTCCAACATAGAAAATAGTACTTATTCATGTAAAATGTTTCATTTGTGTTCTATTTTACTTACACGTGTGTTACATACTTTGAAAAGTGTAAATTTGATGAGATGAGGATGTACAATCATTCCTAAACATTTATATTGTATTTCTTACATAATTTTTAGTTATATTCACATATACAATGAGGACATCTAGCTCATACATGGCCATGGTATCATTTTTATTTCACACTTCATCTAGACACATGTTGTAGTTTATTCAGGTCCCTCCATTTATTCTACTTATAAACCCATGATTTCATCTATTATTATCTATTATTATTGTTTAAAAATTTAATAATTACAAAAAAATTCAAATATTTCTAAAAGACAAACACATTAAAAATATTCTACAAGAATCCAATATTGGGACCTAAGCATGATTAAACATCTAGTTTACATCATTGTCATGTGTTATCTATCTCATGATTAGTAGATAACATAATTTTTCTATCACACATTAATTTTATTGGTATTCATGTAGTGTTACACAAGGCACATAGATTTTACATGGACTAAGATGTTAGACTTGCCTATACCCAGTACTAATGATAAAACTAGGGCCATCTTATCTAAATATTATAGTATCTATAGGTGTTACCATTATATGAATCCTATACCATTGAGCTATATAATCTTTAAAAATATATTTCTAACATATTTATCTTATATTATGTACATGGATATGATATTTTATAGGATATGATTTCATAATATATACTTGGTGTAGACTATATTTCTAGTGTTATGTTTCATTGATGTTATTACTTGTAAATAGTAGATTAAACTTTTATTATCTATGTCATGTGTCCCTTGGTCCTATGTGCAATTTTCTTGAAAATATGTATGAGTTCTTTGTTAGGTATGTGAAATAATTGAACATGTCCATTGTCAGTGGCCCTTGGCCCTTTATTTTATGTGACATTTGAACATGTCCCTTGTTTGTGACATTATTTATGTCCTTTACATGTGGACCTTGTTATTTTGTGTATAATATTTACTTATACAACATTTGAAAATGTCCCTTGTATGTGACCTTTGGTGTTATTATAGTGATTTGTGCTTGTTGAGTTTGATGGGTGTAGACACCTAAATTACATTTAGTATCAAAATGCATATATAATCTATTTAATAATTCATCACATCTCCTTCCAAATTTAAAATAATTGAATAACTCAAATTCGTGAATTATGCACACTTTCAATATTTATTTTAAATATAAAATATGTATTTTACACCTCTTTCAACACCTTCCACCTTATTCTCCCTCAAATGTTGATTCATCCCAACCAAACCCATAACTTTATCAGCCTCCTTTGAGTCATCCCCTGAGTTGTTAAGAAGTTTGAATCATTCATGTTGACTCAACTAGCCAATCTCATACTTCTCTTAACAATTTGAAATGGTCTTGATCCTCATGGGTGAGGAATCATTAGCCACTGTTGACTATTTAGATCATTTAATAAATCCAAATAATCATCCACCTTAGATCTTCTTCCAAAAACACTATAAATAAGCTTGAAAACCTTCATTTTCAAGGATCCTAACTTATGCTAACAAAGTTCTATTCAATTCACAAGTAAATCAAAGTGAATCAAATAATACAAAAACTTATTTTGCATCAAAATTATACCCATTCTTCTTTGCATTGGAAGAGTAAGCAACCACATTTTTGAAGAGAAAATCAAGTTTACATCGTAATGGATAAAGCTTGCACATTGAATTATAAGTTTGTGTTTTTCATTTTTTTTGTTTTTTGTTCTATCTTAGGTTGAATTTATCTTAGATTAAGATTGCATTATTAGTTGATTTCTTATCATTTCTAAATTTAGTTCACACATTTTTGACACACCTGGTGGGACCTTCCCTCATCTTTTTCTCTTTAGTTCATCATATTTGCATTTAAAAAACATTGTTCATTTGATTTTTTTAATTTTTATTTACATATAAGTTTAATATTGTCTTTGTGAGTGTTGGTGTAAGTTACAAGTCATTATTAGATGTCTTCTACTTGACTGTGTACACCCACTCCATAATAGTGAATTTGGAAAATTCAATAGGAAAATCGTACCTCATAACAATGAAATCATTTTTAACCCATTTTTAATCTCTTTTTCCTTATTTTATTTAAATCATTGTCTTTTTTTTCACCTCTAATTTTTTATATGTTTTTAGATTTATGCAATTCTTTACTATAGGGAAAAATCAAAATTGGTATACTTTTCAACGAAATCACCATGTCTAACAATGAAATTATCATTCTTAGCAAAAAAATTGTTAAACTAAGTAGCAAAATCATTATATTTGTCCCTTTGTGTTTTTTATTCTGTGTTTTTAGGTTCAACAATAAATTTGTTTTGAAGTAGTGAAATCATCATTCTTAACAATGGATTTTTTGAACAACACTGTGAAATCATCTTTTTTAACAGTGAAATCATTTTGTCAAGTGGAAAATTTATTGTTTTGACCAGAAAATTCATATCTATGGATTAAAAAAACATCATACAAGACACCAAAATTATTTTATAAGAAAAAAATTGTTTGTTTTATGTTTTATATATTCAATCTTTTTCTTGTATTTGCGTTATTAGAATTTCATTCTTTTTGTCTTTATGTATAACTATGAATTTGTCACAGAGAAATAGTTTTTTTCTTTATTTTTGTGGTTTTTATTTTCTCCATTACAGGTTAACTTACTCCAATCCTAAACAAAAATTATAACCATTTTTTTATAGAATTCTTATAAAAGATAATAAACAAAAAAAGCTAAACAAAAACCAATTTCTTTTACTAATACTTTCAATCTTGTTTTCAAAGTTTTTAGTAATTACATCACATTTTATTTTAGTATTTTATTTATAATTGTGGAAATTGTGTATGCTCTTTCCTTAGCATCACATTGGTGATAATACTTGGGAATCATAAACAATTCCATAACTTTATGTGTTACCTAAGTAGTACTCTTGTATGCTCTTTCCTTGGCATCACATTGGTGATGATACTCTAAAATTAGAAATGGATACTTATTTTTTTTTCTTTTTAGGGTCTCTATTGACCATGGATTTCACCACCATTTAGTAGGATAAATATTGTTTACTGATAAGGTATACAAATTAATATATCATTATTTCAATTTCTTAAGTGGTTTTGTGTTTTAAGCACACCATGACATGAGGGGATTTCATCCTCCAATACTAGGGTTTAAACAATTGCCTCAAAATATGATAATGTTGATTGTTAATATGTTGAGACCCCTACAGTTGTGTTGGGCACTTTAGGATAAGACCCAATAGTGTACACCAATTTTATATATTTTTACATGGTATTTCCTCCCTAAATAATCTTATTTACACCTTAAGCATATGATAACCTATTTTTTTCTTGACTTTGATGCACCATTTAGTAGTTATCACCAAAAATCTACCTTCCACACACCCTCAAAACTAGACTCAGTAGGACATGGGAACATCGGGATCCTCCATGGTTAGTGCCTTGAAAATTCAATTCATAACTAAGAGTATGGATGAGTCAGTTACATTGGAAGGACCAATAATTATTCATGAACCTCATCCTAGTTTTTCACCTTTTATTGTGTAATTTATTGACTATTTAGAATAGAATTTGTGTTTTTTATTTATTTGCATTTTTCACATGTCCTTGTTTTTAAACAAAATCATTTAGTTGAAAAGTAAACTTTTAGTCACTTTGGTATTTTTCTTTACTAGACTCTAGGTTCAAGTCATTTTTATTTATTGAGTCAAGTATTTTTTTAACAATGTCATCCATTGTAAGAATCATGGCTATGTGGAACAATAACTTGATCAATTCAGTCACAAATCTAAATCCAAATAATCCATGTTATAACCTAGGTTTCAATTGAACCAATTTTGATTCAAACACATTTAAATCAATGTCAAATCAACCATCCAATAAATCCAAATCTGAGTTGGAATATTTATCCATCCTCAAACATTAATCAATCAAATCCAAACATGAATATTTATCCATGTTTAACCATATAAAAACATCATAATTTCACTTTAGGGACAACATCAAATCAATTTTTAAGCTTTGATTATCAAAATCCTCTAAAGTTTTTTACAAATTAAATGCCACCCATTGTAAACCAAAATACATTCATAGATCTATTTGGTTCTATCCTTAACAACAATATAAATAAAATATTTAGATCGCCTTCATCACAACTTTTAGATATTTATATGAACCAAAACACATTCTTAAATCAAAAACTCATTCAATCAAATATGAATATGTTCCATAAAAATCAATCTTTTAACTCCTACACACAACAAAACCAACCTTTCCACCTTCATCAAAATCAAACATTTGATTTTACATCCAAATGATTCTAAAATTTCAATTCAAAATTCTTCATAAATCCCCATACCTTCACAAATTCACAATCCAAATATTCTTACTTTCAACACAAATCCAACAAATCCATCCTTCCAAGATCAAGCTAATTCTCTATTACACTTCATTACTAGTGAATCTCAAAACTTTCCATAACAACATCAACTTATCACTAGTGACCCTATATTCCAAAATCATTCAAGTTTCCCATCCACATGTTATAATTCCAACATCCTTCACTACACTAACCAGTATTTGATTGATGAAGAGTACATCAAAATGAATCCAAATATATTCTAAAATCATAATTTTAGAATATGCTAAGATATCTTTCCTGAGTTTAATACAGCCATCCCATTTCTAAATCAAGATAATAATCTTCTATCTATTCTCATCCAAACAACTATTTTTGATCAAATACCCATTTTTTACAAAGATCCTATCTTGGCCCAAACATCATTTAATCTACCCATCATTGAATCACCATATACATTCCATCCAATACTTAAGATTATAAATTTATATAAATATCTTCATCTTAAATCCATCATTTCTAAAAACTAGCAAAAAATAAGCTTGGAAATAATGCAATTTAGTAGTCCTTCCTTATGGCCACCTCCAAATCGAGATAAAATTTATTGTGATGATATGATCTAAAATTTGTTTTGGCATTAAAGGAAGGTTCATCATTAACATAGACATCTACCTTAGTGCCAATTAGTATCTTTATCACTAGATAATTTTTAAAATATTAGCGATAATTTTATGGTTAAAGAGGAAGCTTCATTTGACATCAATGCAAATTCTCTTAGTAACATCGAAGTAGTATACTCCATTTACATAAACACTATTCTTCCCTTTCCCATTAACATCACACTACCTACACATGTCAACTGGGATTTACAAAAATAGACTTCATTGGACTTATCCCATGATAACATATTAGTTATAACATTTATAAAAATTCATGAAAGCATATAATTTGGAGAAATGTTACCTCACCAAACATTTTTTAAATCTCTAGGAAGCAATTAATATATACCAATAGATGAACAAATCAGATCCTTATTGATTGATGATAATGATATCAAAAATAATAATAATAATCAAACAAGTTATAATATAAATGACATGGAATGATCTCTGAGTTATAATCCAAGAAAGAATCCTAACTCTTGTGTTGCATACTTATTATGCTAAACTAGTAGAATGACACTATAATGAGTTAGATCATGATTTTGAGATAATGTTTAATGCACATCAAAATAATTTTTAACATTCTATATTTGACAAGTAATTAAGGATTTTCAATATCAATCTATCTTATTTTGACTTTTGTAGTGTTTGGTGGTTAGTTAGTAGCAGTTGGGTTAGAGATATTGTTTTTCTTGGGAAAACACATTAGCAAATAGAATTTGAAAAATTGGTGAAGAGTGGATGGGATAACATTCATAGAATGAATCCATGGATGTCTAAGGAGTATATTTTATGGTAAATCAAGATCGAGAACATGAATAAGAGCTTCTTTAATGATAAAACCTACCATTAAAGAAACATGGATTATGATGATAAACTAACATTCATTATTATTATATGACTTTATGGTAATGATGTTTGATATTAATTCTATTATTGGATATCCTATATGTTTTATGAGTCTTAGTGTATATAGATTAAGGGATGAACCATTATCTATAAAATCCCTTTTTAATTTTTGACTAGAAATAATAACCTCTATATACAAGGAGAGGTTATGATTTGAATGTAAAGGAAAAACATCTCAATGATCAAATGTTACTTTATTAGTTATTTCCAAAGAAACTATCATCGCTTGGAAATTTTTAGGATTAATGTTTTTAGGGATATTTGAATCTTGTAAAAATTTATACAAAATATATTTATACATAGGGGATTTCTTAAGAAGGTTTAAAATTAAAATATTGTCTTGCATTTTCTCAATATGGTCACCACTATCTGCCTCCATGTCTATGGTGGCGCATATGGAATAGTTAGTCTAAGTGGTCTCTATCGAGCCCACTAATCTACATAACCATCAACAATTCTTACATCAATCACATCCCTTTGATCATTCCACCTAATAGTTTGTAATTGTTGCCATATATGGTTGGTTATCACTAGGTCAATAGTCATGCCCCACTGTGCTCTTTCCCTTATCAATCATGAAAATACATGTGGCCTAATTGGTATATATTATCTCACCTCCAACTATCTCATCACCCTATCTAGGTAATATCCCTCTATGTTATAATCATGTTTCTTGATGATGTAATACAGAGTCATCATATAATCCACATGTAGGTCATCATATGTCCACTAAAATATAATCTCCCTATAAGGTCTTCAGGTGATTTGATCATCACCTAACTCACCAATAGACCTCCTATAAAAATCCAAATCACCTAAATGTAGTCTACATGTGCCAATAATCATGTGCCACCCATATGTTAATGGCTTATCATCAGATTGAGTGCTCTTTTTTCAAATTATCCTCTCTATAACAATGTATTCCTAGCACCAAACCTGTAGTAATGTAAAAAAACTAATATCTATACCATCTATATAAACTAAATGATGCAAATCTTAGTATAATTATGTCGGAATGCATGGACCCCATGTAAATCTCTCAACCATTTCCATCATATCTCCAATCATATCTAGTAGACTAATAAGACATAACCTCCTACTCTTGTCAGGTAGCATAATTCCATTGATAACAACCATGATTACAATGGTCAAAGAATCCATCTCTAATCTGGTACATTAATCTACATCTACACTACCTCTAACAATAAGAATAATACCATCACCAAAAATCCTAAATAATGTGATATCTTATAGACCCTATCCCAAGATACCCATTTTGCTTATATCAAAATACCTATAATCTGATACATATCCTCTAATGTGGCAGTCATCTCCCATATCATCAAGTGAAATGTACTAGTCTCATTTTTCCATCTCTTTTCAAGTCTTATTAGTAGTACTATATCTACTTGAATCTATGACATATGTGTAATGTAAGATAACCCACTTAGCTCTAAAAAACCAAACTCATACTCTATAAATCTCTCCATCCATGCCATTACTCCAAGTCTCTACTCTCGAGTCACAAGCACTGGTAATACCTCTTTCAAATAACAAACATTATCATCTAATCATTCAAATAATAATAATAATAATTAAAAAAAAAACTAACATCTTCAATCATATATCATTTTTGTACTATTTATCATTCCCTATAAACCTTATTTCACTCTCTACAACAAATTTTTTCTTATACATCTAGCATTTTTACTATCACTTTCTTTGAATTTGCCTTAGATTTACCATTTTCTTCACTCCAATGAATTCACTTCTCCATTGAATGAATTTTCTTCTCCATTGAATTATTTTTCTCCCTTGTTGAGAAATTTCACATATGCTATATAACAAAACCATATTTTCTAACCTAATGCAATTTCACTACCTTTTTCAACAAAATCACTTATTTATTTAATTAATTCATAGTTCCTTGAAACAAATTTACTATTTTTGATGCCAAATTCACTGATTTGGCATCTACAATGTTTTCCCTCACTTTACGTGCTAATTAGTGACCATAAATGCAAAAAAATCAAATAAAAACTAATTATCAAAGTCCTGCTCCTCTCAAGTCTTTGGAACCTCCTCATTCACTCTTCCTGGTAATCATGGTGTGGAATAAGATCCATATTTACTCCAAGGTCTCAAAGAAAATCTCTTAACTAAATTTGTGTAGTGAATAACTTTGAAAACAAAATTTGCACAAATGAATTTGTATACCCCATTTGAACTAATTTTTTTTTTATCCCTTATCAAATATTCCCCCCCGTCCCTCCATGATAATCATTATTCATCCATTTTTTAAATTTTTTGATACATTGAATCAATTTATAGCAATTTTTTTTCAAACTCTTGCAACAATCCATCTACATAAATTTATCATTATAATGTAAAAATCAATATCTCTTTTCTATTTTTAGATCCTTTGCTTATTATCATTAGGATATATCATTCGTACAACTACTCAATTGACCCCTATGTCATTAGTAAAATACTAAGTATGCAATATATGAATGGTAAAAATATTGTTTTTTTCAAATCCATACTCTATTTTTTAACTAGGGGCAACCTTTTTACACAACCAACTTATTGAAAGTTTGACATCATTTCTACAATAAGTTGATTTATCATTCATCCACATCATTTTTTCAACTTCCCTCTTTTCATCAATTTTGATCATTTGTCCATTTTCTCACATAAACCCTTGAGGAGGAATAATCACACTCATTCTCATTCATTTGGAGAAAATTTATCCTTATTAATCATCAATGCTCTACTTCTTCTACTATTCTTAGAAATAGTATTGATTTGCAACATTATTTAAAATAGGGGTAAATGTAGACACCTAAATTACATTTAATGTTGAAATATATCTAAAATCTATTCAATAATTCATCACATCTAACTCCAAATTTAAAATAATTGAATAAGTCAAATTAGTCAATTATGCACACTTTAAATCCTCATTTTAAATATAAAATGTAGATTTTACACCTCATTCAACAACTTACAACTTATTCTCCCTCACATGTTGACTCATCCCAACCAAACTCACAACTTTCTCAACCTCCTTTGAGTCATCCACTGAGTTGTCAAGAAGTTTGACTCATTCATGTTGACTTAGCTAACCAATGCCATAATTCTCTCAACCATTTGAAATAGTCTTCATCCTCATGGGTGAGGACTCATTAGCCATCATTTATTATTTTGATCATTTAATAAATCTAAGTAATCCTCCATTTTTGGATATTCCTCTAAAAAATTATAAATAAGCTTGAAAACCTTCATTTCCAAGGATCCTGACTTATGCTAATGAAGTTCTATTCAATTCACAAGTGAATCTAAGAGAATCAAAGCATACAAAAATATCTTTTGTACCAAAACACTTCTCATTCTCCTTTGCATTGGAAGAGTGAGAAACCACATTTGTGAAGAGCAAATCAAGTTTACATCACAATGGAGAAAGCTTGCACATTTTAAGTATAAGTTTGTGTTTTCTATTTTTTTTGTTTGTTTCTCTATCTTAGAATTAATTTAGCTTAGATTAAGATTACATTATAGTCAATTTATTAACATTTATAAATTTAGTTCACACAATGGGTCCCATGATCCATATCATGCACTAACTATTATGTATGTTTTTACTACAATTTACAATTATGTTATTCAATGATACATTTGTATAGGCCTTGACTCATATGTTACATACATGATTCGAATGGTACATATCTTACTATGTCAACATACTTTTTACAAATGCTATAATATTCAATGATTACATCTTGATATAAATGATACAATTAACTTTTATTTTGAGATGAGTAACTTTCAGAATACACAATATCCTCACCTCAAAAGGGGGTATTTTATTGGGATTTTCACACATGAGATAAGCTTCTTCAAGAAAAATGAAATTTTTTTAGTACAAAATATAGTTTCAAAGGTTTTAAAATGGTTTAAAATTCAATAAGTGATATAGATTATGGGTCATATGTTATTCAAATGCACTCACATTTCATAAATTAACTACATATTCATACAAGTTTGGGTGATTGATATAGATTCATGCACAAGCTTCAAATAAAATTTACAAATTCACATATACATACAACTACAAATTTTAAATTTAACAATGGGGACATGACACAAATTCATGTGATGTTTCAATATTATTTTTTTATACACAGTCATGGTAGGAGCATGGATTTATTCCATTATTTTTTGATCATGCGTTCATGAACTAAGGAAAAAAATTAAAATTTAAAATACAAGCCATATGTAGTGGTTGATTCAGTCAAATTTCATAATGTATAACTTGGAGGTCCAATTCCCTCTAACATTATTTCCCATAAATCTATTATGGATTCCAACCCATTTTCTCTTTGGGTTACATAGATAAAATTGAGGATTTTGTGTTCTTCAATGGGTTCTATTTTATATTTATGTTCAATTAAAATTTGGGTTTGATCACCCTCAATTTCCCATTGGTTCAAAAAAGGAACCAAATCTCTCTAAGTGCTTCATGAGAAGCACCAATTCTCCAATGCTTCAAGGAAGCATCATCTATAATAAAAATTACAAGAGCAACATTAGTTTCAAAAATACATGTGTACTCTTTCCTATTATTTTCAATATTTTCAAAATCAAGTTACATTTCAATTTTGAATTTCACATATGGACATTAACTACTTTTAAATCATTTTAGGATTTTTCAAAAAACACTTTGCATGATTGGAGCTTTCTCCTAAAGTAAAAATATGATGTACACACTCAAGTAGATATTTCATTTTAATCTAATAATTTCATTTATAGACTGGGGGTTGAATGTAGTTGCCCAATTTTGGTTATGAATACTTGATAATTTTAGTTTTGGCCCACTTTCACTTTAATTAACTTGTGCACTTAATCTAGACCTATTTTTCTACCTCACTCAATCCTAAGTGCCTATATAGACTTATCCCTTTCTAAGTCACTATCTTACACCTATTTTTTTCTTAATTATTAAAAATGCCTCTACACATCTGTATGGACATCTCAGATCCAAAATTTACATGTTTCCCTTTAGGACATGATTGACTAGTATGGGTCAATAATGGTAGTTGGTTTTGACTGTTATGGGTTAATCCTAACCTTTATGTTATCAAAAGTAAATTATAATTCTTTTACCATCCCTTATAGGTTGATATGCATTTTTTAGATAAGAAACATGAGTTTTAACCCTTTTGAATTACTATAAAGGCACATCTAAGTCACATATTCTATCATTTTGAAATTTCAATATTGAGGCACACTTACACTATAATTTTCATACTAAGAAAAGATTCCCTATTCTTTAAAAAAATTATTCTAATCATTTAAAGTAGTCCTTATCCAATTCAAGGGCCTAATTTTTCCAAGTCAAGAAAAATAATTATCAAGTATTAAAACCATATCTAGATGCATTCATGTAGAGAAATGAACTCAATACAAAACACTCTAATTGGGAGAACTTTATGGGCTTGATTTCCCCCTTTAGAGTATTAGATACATAGGTAATAATTAATCATCACAAGGGTGATTGGTTTCAACATAGCCAATTACACTCCTCCATATCTCTTTGTAGGAAATTTTGATATTGAAAGCCCTATTAGGGTCTCAAATTATAAGAAGTTATTTGTAGGTAATTTGCATGCATCCTAAGGTTAATTTTCCACATAGGTGTGTTTTAATAAATCATAGATGGTTGTGCCTTAGTTTCACTATTTTTTATTATAGGATAGAATCAACCAATAGAGGATAATATTTATAGTTGATCCCACATGATTTTTTCCAATCCTAATCCTCATATGGCACTTGTAGAATTAGTCTAAGTTGATCAATTCCAGTCACTATTCAGTTTCACATAATAAAATTATATGAAATAAACAACTAAGTCTTTAGTATTATTCATAGTTAGTCTTATTTCATTTATTCATGATTTGTCAATTTTGATAATTTATTTTCATTTTGATTTTAGCAAGTTGTTTCAAAATATTTTCTTTCTTTAAAATCAATTTATCTTAATTAGGGTTAATACACTTATTGATTCCAAGTTTAGATAAAACAAGGGTAAATTAATTATGAGTGAACTAAAAAATCATGGTCATTTCATATAAGATAATAGGTGTTTTTTTTTTCAAAAATGTTGGGTGGATGGTTTTTATTGAGAGCTTACATGGTTTCAATTGAAGTCTTGCATTGGAATTTTCTTAGAGTCTAAAGGAAGGGATTTTAATGGTTAGAGGAATCAAGATTATACTTTCTAAAGAATAGATTATAAGAGTTACTAATTTACCAAGGGATGGTGAAAGATGGTAAATGTGAAAAATAAAGGAGGTATTTATTATAGTTCCTTCTTAGAATTAGAGGAGTTAGTGGTTGATTTTGGTAAAGGGTAAGGAAAGTTACCTTTCTAAAACTTTTGGATGAGTTAAAATTTCTAATTCATAAATATTTCACTTGTAAATGTATATTTTTCACCTCTTCTCTTATCAATTCAAACTATTATCTCACTTGAGATAAAACCAAAATATCAACATTACCTACTTTTTTAATTAAAAGATTAGGGAGAATGACACTAGAGGTCTATAAAGGAAGACCAAGTGCTTTGGATCATCATGGTATTATGATTTTTTAATCACTAAGTCAGAATATTTTTATTGTTTCTTAGAAATTTTTCATTTCTAACTTAGGGGAGAGTGGGAATATTGTATCTAGATCAAAGGAAAGGATTAAAATCACTTATTTTTTTATCTTTAGAATAAGATGACCCAAAATAATGTTATACTAGCCAAAAATATTTTGGAATGGTAACATTTTAGATTGATTTTTAAATTGAGAGTTTTACTCTTTGGTAAGTTTTAAGTGTAGTAATAGATTTGGTCCATAGCTACTTCTGATTAAAAAAGTTATTTCTATTGTGTGTGTTGTAAAAATATTGGATTATGAGTTGTGAAATAAATTATGTTTTCTATTATTTTTATAATATTTTTATTTTTATGGTGCTTAGTTAGATTGATCCTTATTTTTGACAAGATTTTTAAAATGGCTATTGATTTTGTGTCCTATTGACTAGGTAGATATTTCTATTTGTATGAATTTTTTAGATCAGTGAAAGGGTGAAGAATCCTTTAACCCTCATTTTCAATGATTAAAAAATGTATTGTGTAAGTTTCTTAACATGTAATTTATTTATTGTATAATTGATCATTGATGCCTTTAATTTTTAAATGATATGTAACTTGTCAAAAAAGATTATTTATGTGATGTTTTGATGTATATGATATATGTATATTTTTCAAGCTATGTATCTAAATTTACATATTTTTTTATAATACACACACACACACACACACACACACACACACACAACACACACACACACACACACACACACACACACACACACACACACACACACACACACACACACACACACACACACACACACACACACACACACACACACACACACACACACACACACACACACACACACACACACACACATTTAAAATTATTTGAAAATTGAATATTTTTTTACATTTATGTAATGTATTTTGTAATTCATTTAACATTTAATTTATTTAATGTATAATTTATCTCATGCATTTGATTTTTATATGATATATAACTCATCAAAATTTTATGATCTATACAAATATACATTATATTATTTATTTTAGTGTGTGTGTGTGTGCACGTGCACACGCTCATAATTATCATAGACAATTAAACTAAATTAAAAGACTTAAAAAACAAATGAATAAAATTTCACAAAAAGTATAAATATTTAACTATACACTAAGAAAATGAATGAGATGAAATAAAAAATATTAAAATAAAATGGAAATATTATGCCTAAAAACCCCTATAAAAATAAATAATCTAATTTATTAAACACATGCAAGTATTAAAAACCCACAAAAAATGAATTAAATGCTTCAAGATATTTTATAAAGTGGAAAGAGGGTAGAGGGTGAAAATATGAAGTGGCATAACAATAATTGACATGATATAAACACAAATGTAAAATATAATTCAATTTTCCATGTGTGCCATAAATTACTTAATGCATGTACATGGTTGGGTTAATTCCACATTTGTAAGAATTATGAGACACTTTAGTGAATTATAAGGCATTAAATTTTCCAAGAGAGTTAATGGTGTAATTCCTAAAGTGGTGGAAAAAATCATTATTCATACATAATACTTACACTCATTGACATGACATAAACAAACACTAGTAAAATTTAACAAAAAAATATTAATCTAATTACATTGCTTGAGGGTGCCCTCAATTAATAAAAATATCTAAATGGTTGGATTAATCCCATGTTATAATAATTATTAAACACTCAGGTGATTTACTAGGTGTTATATTCTCTATAATATTTACTATTGTGGAAAAATACTAGAAGGTGTAAAGATTAAAGTGGTGGAGTACATTCATGGTTCACTTTTCCATTCCATGTTGAAGATGTGAGAGCCTCAATTTCCATAAAGTGTAGTACATGTTTTTATAGAATGATATTTTATTACCACTTTGTGGTCAATGCTGGTGATGAATTTATTGGTCTCAAGTTTCAAATTCAACTTATTTGATCCCCTATAGCTTATTTAAGACAATTATTTGTCTTGAATGATGAACTTGAGGCCTAAAAATAGAGTCTAGTAGATATGGAAAAATGATTATTTTCTCAAATAGATAGTCCTATTGCTTTCCCTATTGATTTTATAATTGTATGTGAAGAAGAGTTGATAAAATTCATCATACATAACTGCACAAAACCCTAATCATGGTTTACAAATGATATCTACAAGGTTTTTTTGTTTGTTATTTGTTGCATGATGTATGAAAAATGTATTTGGTATAGGTTTTACTATTGATACCTTCCTACTTCAACTTGATAGTTGTTTCCTCTATTTTTTTATGAAATAATATGTTTTATAACATTTTTAGCCTTTGTATAATATTATTTTAAGCTTATTGGTTTTAAAGCTAGTGATTTGTTTGGAAATATGTATATTTATTTTCAAGCTATCTTCCATATGATAGAATCTTCTATTTTGGATGTTCATTAAAGATCCTTATTTTGTAAGTTTTTTGAGTTTTTGAAATATTAATGAGGGTGAGGGACCCTTCAAACCTCTTTTAACAATTAAAAAATGGCACATCAACATGACCTAAACACACTTTGGTGAAATCCAATAAAAAAACAACAATCTAATTATATTTCTCGTGGATGATTCTAATTACTTAACACATGTACATGGTTGCATTAATTCCACATTCTAATATTTATGAGACACTTGAGTGACTTTAAATGATACAATATATTTTATAATAAGTAAGGAGGATATAGGGTGCAAAGTCAAAAGTGGGAAACTATAAACATTGGGATGACTAGTTCACACACGAGTAAAATCAAATATTTTAAATTTATTTTGTGTGCCTTGTATTAACATACATTAACACAAACATGATTGGACTATAAAAATTACTAGTCAATGGGAGTATAAAGAGTTTTTTTTTAGAATTAAATGAGAATCACACAAGGGAACCTCCTTATCCTTAATAGGTTATCATTAAGGTTGAGTATTTTGGATGAATATTAGGGAAAATGAGAAAAACTAGGAAGGTTAAGGGGTTACAAGATTTTGAGGCTGATTTTCCAAATACCCATTTATAATTTGTGGATGACACCTTTCTATTCAGGGTAACTAAGATGAGGGAGGATTTATCTCTTAAAAAAATTAAAATAAATATTAAGTGAATTTCAAACAAAAAAGTAGTTTTAAAAAATAGAATATATATTTTTTAAATATGCCCAAGGAAAGACATGATAAAATATTGGGGGTGATGGGAATTCTTATTGGGCATATCTTGAGTAAATACCTTGGTATTATTATACTATAATGTAAATTAAATCTAAATTGTGGTGAAATATGATTGATAATATGCAAGAAAGAATGTTAAGGTAGAAAGATAAGTGGTTAATTTTGATGAGCATAATTATTCTTATTGAAGTAGTCTTACAGGTTGTCTCAATTTATATATTTATAGATCTATAAGTTCTTATTGGGGTTGTTCTAAGAATGAATAAAATAAATAGTAGTTTTTGAGGTAAGAAAAGGAGGAGAAGATCATTATCCATATGAAAAATGGGAAAATATATGAAGACCCAAATCAAATAAGTGAATGGATATTAAAGATATGCATGATTTATAATGCAGCTCTAAGAGGAAAAATGACTTGGACGATGTATAAAAAAGAGGATGACCCCTAGATTAAAATTATGAGGGGAATATATTTAGATGAAAATAGGTATGAAAATTATTTTATTACTGAAAATCCTCCTTCAATATCTCACATATGGAATTATATAGTACCTTCTAGAAGTATAATTTGTTATAATTTTACTTGGATGTTAGTAATGGACAATGAAATTTGTTTGGCCAGATTCATGGTAGAGAGAAAAGGTGCTTCATGATAGGATAATTTTTTTGGACATCAAAGAATATTTTGAAGTGAAATAGGGTGTTAATATTTGTTAATAGTGGGTGGATATATCACCTCAATTGAGGGTTTTCATCAATGGAAAAGGTTAGAAAATTTGAATTATTTAGATAATAAAAAAAATCTCTTACATATATTTTGAGGATGATAATTTATTTATAAGAACCACTGAGGACATCCTAATACATTCTAAGGATAAATATAGAAGATACAATGTTAATGTGACACCCAAAATTTAGTACAAACTCATCCTTATGTTATTTATTGTAACTTTGTATGTATAGAATATTGAGAGTGAATGAAGCATCTATTGACACATTTTATTTGATTATTTTTATATTTACAATTGGTAATTTATCTTTCCATTTTGTCATGGGGATCCCTAGTCTTAGTATTTTATCCTTTTGGACAAGTCCATAATAGTTAGATAGGGGCAACCTATGAGCTTATCCTCTTAATGTAGACTTGTCCAAGTGTATTTTTTAGAGGCAAGTTTCACTTTATTCCTATTTTTGACTATTATGTATTATCTTGGGTTAGTTTTTGCGTTCTGATAGGTCAAAAATTCAAATTCAAAACATATATAAATACATGGTTACTCTAAGGCATTATGGATGATTCTCCTGCATATCAAAATATATTCAAAGATTAACATGTTATATATATATATATATATATATATATATATATATATATATATATATATATATATATATATATATAGGTCTTTTTGTAATCAATGCACCCCCATTATCATTTTTTCAAATGAAGACCCAATATATTCTAAAAGGCCTAGGTCTATTTTGAAAATATTTTTTCAATTGTATTCATATGTGTACCTTGGTAGGCTTAAAGATTTAAAATTTCTTACTCCTTACGTGGATGTTTTTCATTAAGTATGATATTCAATATAAATGTAATGGACCTTCCCATGTTACCCATGTTTTCACTGTGTGATTTATTCAAACTAACCTATTAATAGCCTTTGGGAGTTTTACATATATGTAAGTTTTATGAATATGTGCATGAATTATAAAACTAAAATTCTAAGCTTTGAACTTCCTATGATTTGCACTTGTAAGATGTGCATTTCACATATTTCTGGTACTTTAGAACTCTAGATCTTTAGAACTTTTACTCCCTGGTAAGTTGGTTTTAATAAATTTTGTTCGTTAGAATTTTTGGTTTTTGTAAGTCATGTAATTTGGAATTTTTATTTTTCACATATTTTTTCTTCATAATAAGTGTTCATCAAAAATTTCGTTCTTCAAAATTTTTGTTCATAACTTTTATGCATCAAGAATTTTTTTCATAACATTTGTCTTAAAAATCTTCAAGCTTTTAGGTCTTCATAACTTTTGCTCATGAATTTTATTCATAACTTTTATATACAATATTTTTTATTCACAACTTTTATGTTCACATTTCATGCATCCAAGGTGTAATCACCTAAAATTGGTATTTGAGTGCTAAGAGTGATCATTGAGACTAACTATACCTAGTTTATCCCTAGACCTATCCTAGAGCCTATTATCATACTTATACAACATTTATATATGCCACAAGCATCACTAGTCATCCCTAAAGTAGTCTCAAACCCTCATTTCCTAATCATGGCCCTTTATTCTTAGTGTTCTACCATTTAGACACTGGTGCAATAATAAGGACACTAGAACCATATGGTGCTAGTGTCCCAAAAATGGCATTATTGGCCTTTCCATCACTTTTTCCAAAATGGATATATTTTCAAATCTAGAACCTCCTAAGGTCAACATATACCTATTTTATCACCCATATAAGCATCGTAATAGTATAAATACATGAAATTTAGACCTATAACCACTAGATGGAAATAAAATGAAAAATATGCATTCAAACTCATAACAATTTGTGCATAATTAAGGTTATCAATACCTATTCTACCCTACTTATGCATACTACCATTTACAACTATCCTAAGCTCAAACTACCTAGTTTTCTAGTATCAAAAAAATTCAAGGAACTCAAGGCCATTATCATAATAGATTTACTTATACTTGTAACAATATAGAGAACTGCATCAGGCCTGATCACTCCTCAAACTATTGGTATGTAGGAAACTCTCATCACATTTAGGTGTTGAGGATGTCTAGCCTTTCCTACTAAAAAATACACTTTTTAGCTCATCAACCAGATGCCCTATATACTTAGAGGATTAGGTTTTTCTCATAAAATTAGTCATTATAGGTAATATAAAAGGTTTTAAAACAAATGCATGTAATAACAAACCTCAGATATCTAGACACTGGTGTACCTAGAAGTTTATGATAGTCCTACACAAAGGACACTAACACAAATATTAGGACACTACTACCACATCTTTAATAATGCCACTACTATATAATTGTGGTGCTACTATCTAAGAGGGGTTATGACATCAATATCCTATTTTCAACACTCATATGAGATTTTACCCCAGTTTATAGCACCCAAATCATCTATCTCAATTATTTTCTAACTAAGTTCTTATTTTCACTATTTATTTCTATTTTCAGAAATGTCAAAGCTATTCAATTCTATAACAAATCAGTGGCTATAATTATTACATATTTTTATCCTACTTTAGTCTACTCAAATCTATAACAAATATAGGATTTACACTTGGTACTTCCTAAAAGGTTAAACATTTGGTGAACTTGACTTACTTTGAATATTGTATAAACCTTAACCCTAGATAACCCTAGGCTTTATTTTTTGTGCCTTATAAAACCCAAACTTAGATTTTAGATCCATATATTTTATGATTTTATTTGATATAATCATGATAATAATGATAAAATAAGTGTATCATTTTTTTATGTGAAATTTAATACTTTCATTTTCATGTGTGTTCCTTTTAATTTAGAATGAACTTACAAAATACATAAACACATGTATAGATGGTGCTTTATATCAATTGAAATGCATGTCATGTTTCATTATATCTATAGCATTTCATTTTTATTTTATGTAAAATTAAATTAAGAAACAAATCTTTACATACATATAGGATCTATTACATAAGCTAATTGTATATGTATAAACATAATATTTTCAAACTTTTATCAATTACTAATGTTCTCTATCTTGAAGGAACCCATTGAGTCTAAATATTTATAAGTGCAGTCCTTAAGAGGTGTACTAAAAAGGGGTGGGTATACCATTGGTGATTTATAGGATTGTTGTCCCTTTTTCCACTTGTTATCGACACACTTATATCCTAAAAACCATTCCCCTAAGTTTGTTCTTCTCTCTTGTATACTCCACTCATTTCCCACCTTCCATCCCTCTTTTCCTAACGTAAAACCCCTTTTTAAAATTTATATTACTAGGTCATCTAGGTCAACCTTGTATTCTTATTATTAAAATTCATTTAGGGTCTAGGTCGACTCTTGGATGATCTACCCCATGACCTAGTGAATTTTTGTCAATATTAGTACTAAGTCAACTGGATCGACCCTGTAGGCTAAATTTTTTAGAAGAGATTAAGGAAAAATTTGCCTATATATAAGATAATTTTTATATTGTTTAGAGAAGAGAAGAAGAAGTAAGATATATTTTGAATTTTCTTATCCACCATTCTAATTGAGTAATAAGCTTAGGGGTTCATACTTTCTTTGGAAATATAGATCTTGTCTTGTGAAGAAGTATTTTAGATGCATTGATAGGTTGTGTATCCTAGAGCTGATTTATTCTTGTCATCCATACATACCACAATAACCTCTTTAAAAACACCTTGGCCAAGGGAGATATTGAGGCTTGATGGGTTTATCTTCAAAGGTAAGTATTCCTAAATATGTTCCTCCTTTGTAAGAGTAGATAGATATGAATTTGTACTTATATTACATACATTAGGATTCCATATAAATTGATGTGAGTATATGTCTTCTATGCATATTTACTTTTGTTGTTTATTACCCTCACTTTATGCCACAAGCTTTGGTGAACACTAGATTAGAATTTACTTGTTATTAGTTAAGTGAATATGAAAACATAGGGCTTAGTTAGGGTTATTTCTTGATTTTGATTGACTGGAGGCTTTGGAACCCTCTATAGTATTATTTTTATGTTAAGATATCCCCTAATTAGGTCTATAGGATCTACATATTGGTCATGTTCTTGATTATCTAATGTATCCCCAATTGGAAGTATAAGTAGGATCTATCTTCTCTGAGTTAGGATTGATTTACAGACTTGATGCCTTTTTGATTACATATAATATAAATCATATTTTCAAATTTTATCAAATATTGATGCTTTTTATCTTGAAGGAACCCATCGAGTCTCAATCTCTCTGAGTACATGGCTTAAGGGGTGCACCAAGAAAGGGGTAGGCATACCATTAGTGATTTTTAAGATTATTGTCCCTTATTTCCACTTTATATCAATCTAACTAGATCCTAAAAACATTCCCCTAAGCTATTACTACTCTTTTTCACACTCCTCCAGTCATTTCCCACCTTTAGTAGCCATTTTGTTAACCTAAAAACTCTTTTTATAGTTTACATGACTACGTCAACTGGGTTGACCTTCTACTCTTATTGGTGAAACTCATTTAGGGTCTAGCTTAGCTCTTAGCTGACTTAGACCATGACCTATTGAGTTTTTGTCAATAATGATACTAGGTTGACTAGGTCGACCCTAGTGATCAAAACTTTTATAAAGTCTTAGGGTTAAATCCACCTATATATAAAATATAATTTTGCCATTATTAGAGAGACATTAAGAGTTATTATTCATGTGTAATTATTTAAAATCTACTCTTCCACCATTATACTTGAGGAGTCTTAGCTTAGGGTTTTTATTTAGAGAATCTAGTCTTGTGGAGAATTCTTGGATGCTTTGGCCTTTCTTAATGATCCTTACAAACCATAACAAACTCTTGAAAATCCCCTTTGGCCTTGAGAGAGATTGAGTCTTGATGGGTTAATATTTTAGGTAAGTATCTCTAACTTTGATCCTCTCTTTAGTAGATAGAAGTAGCATAAGTATTGGCTTTTGAATAATATTACTCTTCTTCTCAATGCATTAGGGTCTTACTTATATATAGCTTAATTAGTATTTTCTTATGCATGTTTGCTTTTGTTTGTTTAATAACCCCCATATTATTCCATAAGCTTTGGTGAGTACTATATTATATTTCTTTGCTTTACTTGTTCTTAGTTTAGTGAACATGAAAACATAGGGCTTAAGGTTATTGTGTGATTTTGCTTGACTAGAGGCTTTAGAACCCTCCCTAGTGATATTATTGTGATAAGAGATCTCCTAATTTAGTCTAGTAGATCCTTATATTAGTCATGTTCCTAATTATAGAATGTATCCACAATTGAAATTGTATGTAGGATCTATCTTCTTGAAGCTAGGATTGATTTATAGATCTGGTTCATTTTTTATTACACACATTCTAGTGAACTTGACATGAATCTAAACCTTGTAGATTTTATTTCATGTTTTTCATTTTTTATCATTTTAATTATTATTTTTCTATATTTTTGATATTAGGTCGATAGGGATGGTATAGTTTCCAACTTCTATGCACAAGTTTAACACATAAACACATCAAAAATGACCATTTTTTATTTAGGTCTTCATTAGATACACGTTATTGGGTTGAATAAGTTGACATAGTACTTTTATTCACTTCCAAAAAACATACTAGGTTGACTAGGATGGTATTCTATTCTAGACAACTTCCAAAAAATATATTAGGTCGATATAATCATCTTGATAGGTTTTAATAAATAGGAAATTGTGGAACTAGGTCGACCTAGTCAAAATAGTTGGCAAAATTTACAAGTAACATTCAAGGCACTTCAACAAGAATCTCACATTCCTCTTAATCTTCCAACCCACCAAGGTTATTTTCTCTCTTTCTCTTTCATTTCAATTCTTCTTTACAGTTCTATTTTTCATAGTTTTCAATATTTAAAACTACCATCATACAACAAACTAGGTAGACCTAGTCGACCTAGTTCTATATTCTATCTTCTATTTGAAAGACTAGGTCGACCCTATAGACATAGTTATTAATATACCCTTGCTTTTATAGTATAGTAGTGACACTGTCTACTCTATTCTATAATATTTGCATATAGTATTGGCTGAACTATCTCTATAATGTGTTTCAAATTAAATATTAACAACTATATGCTAATAATTATTTCACACTTTCACTTTTAGTTGTTTGCATGCTTTTATTAGCTCACATAGTCTAATTAGGCAGTTTTTTAATTTACCACTTAGCTTCACTATTTTTATCTTTCTTTCACACACTACCAAATCATATCATTTCAAAATGCATTTAACATTTGTCTACCCAAGGCATACCTATTTGGATTTCATCACCAAGGGGGAATCCGACATGGTTTTTTGGCCAAGTATAAACACATAGTTAATGATATATATTGGCAAAGCACCTGATACCCTTATCACTATGGGATTGTGAAGTGATGGTGTAGTCCCCAATACCAAGCCAATACCATTTCCAACACAGATCTCTTTCAACCTAAATGTCATAAAACTATCCATAAATTGATTTATAGTTCCGTAATTTTAGCCAACTTCCCTATCACACTTAAAATAACACTTTATAATATAACAATAGGATGACCATTTAAAGAGAATACTTTTTAGTTGATTTCTTGTTCTTTGATCATTGTATGTTGTATTTTAAAAACTTGTATTGGCTAGTGTTGGTGCAAGGTTTTGTGTTGTGTGTCTCAATTAGATCATTCTCAATCACCCAATTGATTGTGTGTTTAATTCCATTTCTTGATTTCAAGTATAATAAAAATAATTTCCCTATTTTTATTTTATCTCCCTACCTATAGTACTAGGTCAACACTAGGTTGACTAAGTCAAATCTATAATCTTACTATTGTCCTATCTATCTGACTCAATTATCTATTTCTATTTATTTATAATTTTTATTATTTCTCAAATCATAATGAAATCCCCTATCAGAATCTTCTTAGACAACCTAAATTTGTTTAGACAGTATATGGGCTGCTCTTTTCTTCTTATCTTTTCTTCTTCTTTTCATCTTATGGGGCATCTTGTGATGCCCATCCAAACATTACTCTAGCCTTTGGGGCATCTTTTAATTCCCACCCATATATCATTTTAATCACTAGGGCATATTTTGATGCCCATCCCTACATCCACTTACCCTTTGGGGCATCTTGAAATGTCCACTCTTATTCTACATGGCATGATACCAAACTAATTCAAATTCAAGAAACCTTATAAGACACAAGCTTGTCTCTCACATGTTCATCCTTGATATAGACATTAGTGTAAAATATTTCCCTTTTTTTTCATTCTTTATATATGCTATCCATCTAACACTTTTTGTAGGTTACTTACATAGGTCTCACCCTCTGCAATAGTTCTCTCTTTCACAAGTCTTAGTCCTTCCTTTTTAGGTCTTTTGGTTTCCCTTTTTCTCATGAGTTTCTTTGTAAAAATGTAGATAAGACATGGTATTACTCATTATGTACAATAATCCTCTTTATTTTCTCACTTTTTCACACTTTTTGACACCCCATGGGTTTCTCTTTTTTGAGTTGTACTGTAAGACCATGGATAAGACCTGGCCTTCCTCACAAATACCATATTTTTCTCATCCCATTTATTTTTCCAATACTTTTTAGCACCCGCATGGGTTTATCTTTTATGAGTTGTAGTTTAAAACCATGGATAAGACTTGGCCCTCCTTATAAAATCACCATTTTGTCATTCCTTTTATAGAATGTTTTTATGGTTATGAGTTTTTGATCCTTGATCTCTACTTTAGCTTTAGCTTCTTTTTATAGATGAAATTTAACTAAAAACATATGTTATCATGTTTTCCTTCATTTACCTTATTCTTATGATAAGGAATCACACTTTTCTATCATTGTATCCCTTTTTCACCTTTTGTCACATTTTTTTTATTTGAAATAATTCAAATTTTTTCATGTTTCATTCCTTTCCTTTCACTCCACATTGGATAAAACAAGGTTAAAGTCAAGATAGAACTTTTATTTCACCTAGATATATGAGACTCCTAGAAACCATGATATTTGAGTTCTCTCTATTAGAAACCAATTCCAAAGTATTAAAATTATAGTCATTTTTAGCACCCATGTTTGATTTTCTAAATCCGTATGGAGGAGTAATAAAAAAATCCAACAAGAAATTTCAAAGCTAAATCATTTGAAACAAAAGGAAATTATATACAGAAGGTAACATACAAATTTAAAAAGTCAAAATCACAATAAAATATGTGATTACAAGAACATATCCTATCTCCAATCAAAGCTCAAACTCCATAGTTAGCCTCACAATAGATCCAGGATCCATTGGGGTGCGATAGGCCAGTAGATTGGAATAGGAGAATTCAAAAAACTCTATGGTGATACGTAATTTCTCATGCAAGTACCCAATCTTTGTAATATACTAATGACTCTATAAGGGGTCTAAAATAATACAAAACATATTGTGGGAAGGTAGGTCTATTTTACTTTTGATGCATATATCCTTCATAGGATTATTTACATACTTCATTTATTGACCTAAGACTTGTGTGGCTAAGAGAAGTCCTTCAAATTACTTAAGGTTAAAAGTCCTTTTGTTTTGATAAACCTAATTTGAGTGTCTTGACTTTGATAAAGAGTTCATATACCTTGGTTTTTTCTTCATTATCCCCTCCACCCATTTAGTTTCTCCCCTTGATAGACATGTGTGATTCTAAATCTATTTTCCCTCTTGTATATTTCCTTCTTCACATCTTAAAAACATGATAGCACTACTTTATTTTCAATTTGATCTATATTTAAAGCAAAATAACATGTCTCAAGGACTAGGATTAATTTCTTTGAACTATGATGATACATTTCTAGATATTCCTTGTTTTATTTGTACCATTTGACATTATTATACCACCCTTTTTATAGATACCTCAGTCTATTTATACTTTCATGCACTTTTTCCATTATTGATCGAGGTTGGCTTGTTACTTCTCACTCACCAATGTTGTTTTCCCTTTTATGTACCTTTTTCCATTGATGATTGAGTAAGAATTGTTACTGCTCACTCATCAATGTTTTTTTACCATTTTTCTTACCCATCTTTGTTTAAGTAAGGATTGTTACTTCTTTTACATCTATGTTTGATTACCATCTTATTTTTTAACATGTATCCTTGGTTTGACTTGGTGAGTTTTCCTTTCTTACTCAAGTTATATTTGTTTGATTTTTTTTATCTTTAGTAGCCTTGGCTTTTTGGTTACCTGATTTAATCTAAATTTTGACCTGGTAATTTGGTTTAAAATAGCACTTATCATCCCATCTTACCAAATTTCCAATTATTTTATATCCACATATCACCAATTATCTTGGATTTCCTACGTTTGTTTGTTTTTGCTCTTTAGCTTTGTATTCTTAGGTTTGTTGAAAGCAATATTTGCACCCTCCATAATCAAAACTATAAATATAGTAGAAAACCATCCAAAAATAAAGGTAAGTTAAGGTACACATTACATTTTACTTTTTAGTTATTTACATTTCCATCATTTACATTTAATTATTTTTGCTTTAAAATACTACAACTTTTTTTAGTCTCAACATTATGTGTTACTATGTTCTTTCTTGAAGCACCATCTCCTATTACACCTAAGTGACACATGATGAGATTTGATTGGGGAATATATATAAACATAATATTTTAAAATTTTATCAAATAATTGATGTTTTTTATATTGTATGAACCTACTGAGTCTTGATTTCTTTGAGTGCACACCCTAAGGGGTACACTAAGAAAGGGGTGGGAAAACCATTGGTGATTCACATGATTGTTGTCCCTTATTAACACTTTTTATCAATCCAACCATATATTAAAAAAATTACCCTAAGCTATTACTCTTATTTTACACAATCTTCCAATCAATTGCCACATTTAGTACCCCTTTTCCTAACCTAAAACTTCTTTTGAAAGTTTATATGACTGGGTTGACTAGGTTGACCTTATACTCTTATTGGTGAAACTCATTTAGTATTTAGGTTAGATCTTGGCTAACCTAACCTATAACCTAGTGATTTTTTGTTAATAACGATACTAGGTTAACTTGGTTGACCCTATCATTAAAAATTTTTAGAAGGGCTTAGGGTTAACTATGCCTATATATAAGATCATTTTGCCATTATTAGAGAGACATCAAGACTTATTATTTATTTGTGATTCTTTACAATTTTATCTTCCACCATTCTACTTGAGGAGTCTTACCTTAGGGTTTTTACTTTGAGAATATAGTCTTGTAGATAATTCTTAGATGCTTTGGCCTTTCTTAGTGATCCTCACAAACCACAATAACCTCTTGTAAAGCCCCTTTGGCTAAGGGAGAGATTGAGTCTTGATGGGTTCATCTTTTAGGTAATTATATCTAACTTTAATCCTCTCTTTAATAGATATATTTAGCATAAATATTGGATTTTCAATAATATTACTCTTCCTCTCCATTCATTAGGGTCTTACCTATACATAGCTTAATTAGTATTCTCTTATGCATGTTTACTAACCCCCATATTGTGCCACAAGATTTGGTAAGCACTAAATTAAATTTATTTGATTTATTTGTTCTTAGTTTAGTGAATATGAAAACATAGGGCTTAATTAGGGTTATTACATGATTTTGCTTGACTGGAGGCTTTGGAACCCTCTCTTGTGATATTTTTATGATAAGAGATCCCCTAAATGGGTCTAGTGGATCCACATATTGGTCATGTTCTCAATTATCTAATGTATCCCCAGTTACAAGTATAAGTATGATCCATATTTTTTGAGCCAATATTAATTTATAGATCTAATAAATTTTTTATTGTATACATTAACAACAAGGTTTCAATTTTTAATGTCATATCTTATGCATAGGAAAGAATCTCCTTCTCCTCCTAATCTCCATGAGGGTGATATCTACTTTCCCTCTAACTATGTCCATTCTTTCACTCCATGAGATGAATCATCCTATACCATTGTCACTAATCCCCATACTCATCCTATTCACACCTCTTCCCTATAGGGTGTGTGCCTACATGTTCAATCAGAAGTAGCTAGGGTTTGCACTTGTGAGTCTCATTCAAATCAAATTATCAGTATGAGCAAGCTAATGTCATATTTTTAGTATCAAAATCAAATAGTCACATTATTGGAAAATCACTTCACATATACATAGTCTTAAAAATATGATAGCGTAAACCATGTATAGACATTTACACCCAAAAAATTTATGCTTAACACTCTTCCACATCCAAATCTTAAATCATAATAAAGTACATATATAACTAGTGAATTAAAAATTATTCAAAGATAAAATAAGATTTAAATTGAGGTACTAAGGGAAATTATTAAATCCAAGTTGATCAACATACCCACTCTACACCTAGTGAGGAGATCTAGATATTATTATGCATATCATATAATGCATGTGTACTACACTGATTCATGTTTAGAATTGAAAAGTAAAATAAAATAGATAATAGATATAAATTAATCAAGTAGTGATACATCATCCAAATGACATACAAAGGCACATAAAAAAATTCAAAAAGGGTCAAATTCATAAATAGTACAAAAATGGTTACCAAAGCATAGCTTAGAAAAACAAAAGGTTCACACAACACAATCACAACAAAAAACAATACGACAAGCATAGGTAAAGAAGGTAAAATATGCAAATCTACCTCTCCAAAATTAGGTTCAACTTTCAAAGCAATATGGGTTTGGTAAAAAAAAATTATAACAATTTTATTATCATGGCCAAGGTTTGGGCAAATAGGCCCAAGGCATCAATAATCCTATTCTAGTAGTTGATAATATTGGTCAACAATATTTGGGGTTTATTGAACATCCTAAGGTAAATCTTTCACAAATATAGTTTATCAAGGTAAAAAATCTAGAAACATAGGAAATGTTACAAAAAAAGTAAGAACTTAAGTTTCAAAGTCAAAATCCTACTAAGCCAACAAACATTCTTAAAGGAGGATTTCTATCAAAAGAGCCTCTAAAGTACCATATGCCTACAATAAACATAGTTTCAAAGGTCAAAATCAATACTCCAAAACATAATTCAGAAAGTTCAACTCCATAGTATGAGGCAATTCCCTCTAACATTCCAAATAATTATGATTTTGATGATGAATAATACTCAAATTCATACTACAACACCATTTAACTATAGCATAATGATCACACTACATGAGAGATTACCATTCCTATTTTTGACATAGGCCACATTGATAGTGAGTCTCCCATGAGACTCGTTGGTTAGCATCATTCCTCCATTCTTATACATACTTTCTTTCTCTCTTTCTCCTTGTATATAGTTTCATTTTCATGTTACTTATACATAGATTATATCCATAAAATACAAAAACATTATAATATTTACTCAAAAAACATAAAATTATAGATTATATTTATTTTTATATTTACACTTATTATATTTTTCAATCACCACATATGCTAGCTATCTTAATATAATTGGTTTTATAATACATGGATTCACATATGGGGGCATATATGTTGATACATGGATTCTACATTTGAAACATTCACCTATTTAGGGGCACCCTATAAATAGTTTCAATTACTAGGTTATATCTTTCTATACTCTACATCATAGATTTAACATTGTTATATCTTGATATTGATCATGATACACTTACTCAGATTTTTTACAAGTTATTACTACTTTAGACTTAACATATTACATCCTAGATCCTACACAAATTTATATTACATGTTCATGCATACTTTCATTTCTAGTTTTCCTAGTTTAGACTTGATTGTATCTATATGCTTCTTCTATTTTGAGGGTATTTGAATATGCCATTGCTCTATGGCTTTATGCCACTTATTTTCATAGTATGTATGTTTAGATATATGCCCATGTCCTTGTGTGTGCCTTCCTAATTATGTATGTATACATTTTAACATGTTCTCATATGTGGATCTATGTCATCTTTCTTGTTGCTTACATATGTGGACATTTGAACATGTCTTTGTATATCTTTTTTTCTCATATTTAGTGACATGTTCTCATGTCCCTTGTATTATGGTCCCTTGGCTTACTTTGCATGCTTCATGTGTGTTTTATGTATACTTATTGTATGCATCATGCCATGACACTTTTATATTTCTTGTTACACACTCCAATTTTAGATTCCATGAGGGACT
>JARHVA010000037.1:2725000-2795000 GCA_037957365.1 Torreya grandis
TTAAATAAATGAGTAATATTTAATTACTCATAGTTTATGATTAGTAATTAGTTTATGGTGAATAATTTTTTGGGTTATTTAGGGGGTAAATCATGAAAATATTTTAATCATGGTATTTTTTTTACTCCCATGTAAAATTTGGGAGATATTCAGTTTACTTGGTTTTATCATTCTTATTGTAAAGGAACTATTACGAGCTCATATTCATGTATAAATATGTAGCTCAAATTTATAATAAACTATTGGATTCAATATAATTTAATTCATCCTCAAAATATGGTATGATTTCTACAAATCTGACCATGTGAAGAACCTCAGAGAAGCCCATGCACTTCGATGGATGTTTGTAACAGAAACTGTAAGTGAAGAAGTAGTAGATGTTGCATAGAATGAAAGTTTCCTACAAATAAGCAGTAGCAAAAAACAAGTGGCCATAGAATCTATAGAGGAAATGATATTATAATTCAATACCTATTTATTTTTACATTGAAAATTAGCTTTGAAGGATTGGTGGAAGTCATTCACAAAAAGCATTGAGGAAGTATTTCAAAAAAAGAGGAGTCAAATCCAAAATGTTGGAGATCATAACAGTATTTAAAATATATATATATATATATATATATATATGCAATACATTAATCTATTCTTTGGTATTAAAATGGATGTAGTAATTCATCAGTATCTAGTGGCATCCATAGTGAAGAAGGCATGCCATCTATATCAAAAGCATGGAGATTAGTATTTAAAAAAATTTCAGTGTTGGCATCATACATAAATTTAAAAAATTGGTTGATGTCATCCTTGCAGACTAGGCATTAGATGATTGGCATTTTAAAAACAAAAAGAAAGGTTTTATCTTCATTGGCACTATGTGGAAAATAAATTAGTTGGATTGGCATTGGGCATGGTGGTGGTGAGCTTGGCATCTATCTCCCAAACATACAGTGTTAAAAAAAAAGAGGTTGGTTACACATTTATTTTTTAGTTTATAAAATAAAATATACAACTTATAAATTCATAGCTTTGAATTAAAATGCCCAACCACTTTTAAATCCTCAAAACTACTTGTTAAATCCTCAAACTACCAGTTATTTGCCTCAAACTTCTTGTTTGCTTCTCAAAATGACCTATAAAATTATTTTTTTTGGTGTAATTTTTTTTTAAAAACCACCTATTGAGAAACCTATGGTATTAGGTGAGAGGGTGGTTTTAAAGTAAATCAGAATTTTAAGCCTTTATATATATATATATATATATATATATATATATATATATATATATATATATATATATATATATATATATATATATATATATATATATATATATATATATATTTGTCCTTTTATATTATTGAAATGATACATAAGCGAGTTGGTGGAAAGAGTTTTTGGTAGAAGACAAGTGGGAGGTTCAATTCCCCCACAAAAAAATTTGGTGAAAAATTTAGCAATACCGCCAAATTAAAAAAAACTACTAAATTTAGTTATAACTAACTAAATTAGCGATAAAAGTACTATTTTTTAATTAAAAAAAGAGAGAAAAAGGAAAAAAAATTGCCAGAAAGTGGCCAAAGAGACAAGAATGAAAAAAAATAAAAATGAATTTTCATTTTTTGTAAAGCATTATGAATTTATTTTTTTGTATTGGGAAAAATTATAATTGTATTGCATATATAGCATTGCACAAAATCATGAGTTTTTCAAACTCAACACATATTTTGGTCATAGTTATGCCTCTAACTCACATTTATAGGTAATACCATCACACTTGAGTTACTGCATACATAGCCTAACAAAGCTACAATAACAACATATGGGCATCATCCCTTTAAATTATCATGGAGAAATAAGGTACACTCACTCATAACTTTCCCCTCATTTACCCATTTGTTACAATAGAAGAGCATAAATCCTAATAGATGGAAATTCCAAGTACATAGTGAGGTTACATGCACATATGTGGAAATCCATCTAAGTAGGTGCTAGTGATTGGATGAACCCTTTTCAATATTGGATTCTTTCTTGTACTTTTATGCCTCTTTTCCATACCACTGGGTATACAAAAAGGATGAACATCTTATCCATACCGATGGGTATAAAAGAAGGGTATGTATAAAGAAAGGTCTAATATATTATTTTGAAAGTATATAGAAAGGGAGACCTCTATACTTGGATTGATAAAGAACCAATCTATCACTTGTAGTCTTGATAATGGTTACACAAGCTCCAAAATTCTATCTTCCAAAATCATAATTACTCAAAGGTGAAAATTGCTTTACCTAGAAGACAAAGTTTAAAACTCAATTGGATTTTGAAGAAATTTAGTCTATAGTAGATGGCTCATGTACCCAACATGCAATAGACATTGATCATAAACATAAATTTGGCAAAGCCAATCAGAAGGCTAAGTTGATAATCATGTTTTCAGTAGATGAAGTCCAACCACCCATTCGTGAAGCCAAAATAACTAAGGAAGCTTGGGATAAGTTCCAAACTGTATACGAGGTCAAAAGTGAGAGCATAATTTTTCATTTACAAAGTCAACTCTACTCTCAAATTGAGATCAATAGAAATAGTGGAGGCCTTTTTAAGATGTGTTGTAACACTAAGAGCATCACTTTAATCCTTGAGTGAGACAATTTTAGATGAATCTCTTGTACATATTGTCTTGAGAGCACTACCACCCTCATACAGTATTTTTGTGACCACTTTGACTATCACAAAGTAAAAACCATGTTTTGAAAAACTAGTGAATATGTTACAATAGGAAGAGTCTTTCAACACTCATAAAAAACAAGAAGAATATGTACTAGCTTCTCATCAACAAAAAAGAAAGAAACTAGTAAAATCTTTGTTAAAACATACTTTAAGGTAGAATTAACAAGGAGAAAAGTCAAAGAAACATTGTCTCATATGTGGTTATTAGGGATATGACCTAAAAAATTATTAGTACAATAGTTTTATAAAAGGATCTTCTAGTGGTCAGAAGTTTATTAACCAATAGTTATCCACTAGCTCATTCAATAAGCCATAATAATAGAAAATGGGGACTTGTCAAAAGAAATTAGAGAAATAAGTTAATTTTGTTGAACAAGAAGAACAGATGAGGAAGATGACTATTTGTAATCTATAGATACCCATGATGTATCCACATCACAAAGTGACATATGGTATGTTGAATAAAGTGCAACCTAATATATGATTGGTAGAAAAGATTGGTTTTTCACTTTGAAGGACATACCCAATACAAATCATGTTTATTTGGGTGATGATACCTCATATAGTGTGTAAGGAATTGGAAACATTACCTTACCCCTAGGCATGTAAACATGTAAAATCATAAATGTTCTCTATGTACCTAGATTAACCAAAAACTTGTTATCAATAAGTCAACTCTTAGACCATAATTTGAAGATTAAATTTTACTGTTGAGTTGAAAATAAATTGTGTTTGATCAGAGACAAATCCAAAAAATCCAAAATTATTTCACAAGCATCTAATGTGAATTGTATGTTTCAGCTTGATTTCATTTAAAAAAATGATCAAGCACTCATATCAAAGGACATAGAATTAGTACAACTATGGCATAGAATATTTGGCCACATTGGTTTTTGATATATTAACACACTCCACCACAAAAACATGGTAATCAACTTACCACCTCTTTAAAAGGGTACAAACAAATGTCATGATTGCTTAGTAGGAAAGCAACATTGAGTTCCATTTCAAAAAATTACCTATACCTCTAATGGTAAACTTGATCTAGTTCGCATATATCTATGTAGACCAATGACAACTAGCCATGATGGATTTAAGTACTCTATGTTCTTTATTGATGATTGTTCCAAAAAATGTAGATCTACTATTTGAAAACAAAGGATCAAGCCTTTGAAACTTTTAAGAAGTTCAAAGTGGCTATTAAATATTAATATGGTTGCAACATTAAGAACCTTTACATAGATCATGGGGGGGAATTAATTGGTAATGAGTTTAAATAGTTTCTGCAAACAAATGACATTCATCATCAAATAAGACTTCCACATATATCACAACAAAATGTAGCTATTGAACATAGGAATTGAACTATTATAGAAATGGTGTAATGTATGATACATGATTAGGATTGATAAAGGAATTTTGGGTAGAAGCTGCCAAAACTTTTATATATCTAATCAATAGAGTACCCATTGTAGCTCTTGATGGAGTAATACCACGTGAATCCTAGTCAGGTAAAAATCCATCTATAGCACATCTTCAATTTTTTGGATTTCAAGTAAGTATGCATATTCCTAAAAAGGAAAGGACTAAACTTGATATAAAAGCCAAAAAATATGTGTTCTCAGGGTAAAGTGAATAAGCATTTGCCTATAGACTCATGAATCCAAAAACTAGATAAATCTACACTAGTAGGGATGTTGAATTCTTTGAAAAGAAATAAGTAGAAGTTCCTTCTATAGTGCACTTGATAAGCAAATAAGGCCTATATAAAATATAGAATATGGTAATCTCCCAAATGAATACAGTAATGATGATGGGAATAATGGTGTGGCTCCACCACCTATAATAACTACTCAATGTATGCCTAAATGGTATACAAATACACTCAGAGATGTAAATTTGGATGATGTTCAAAACACATCCACTACTAGACAAAGGACTCACATTATGGCTCATAGTGAGGTAATTTTATCCTTAATGAGTACAACTATTAAATCTATCAATCCCTTCATAATCTAGTAAGCCCTACAGTTAAAACCTTGGAAAGATGCCATGGATGCAAAATATAATTCATTAATGAAAAATAAAACATGGCAACTTGTAGATCTTCCACCAAGGAAGAAACCAATCAGATGTAAATGGATCTTCAATATGAAGTAAAAATTATATGGTAATCTTGACAAGCATAAGTCAAGACTGGTTGTGAAGGGGTATGCTCAGAAAGAAGGCATTGACTATGAGGAGACATTTACTCCCATAGATAATATCAAAATAATCAGGATGATTTTTGATCTAGTTGCACAATTTGGTTGGAAACTCTACCAAATGGATGTAAAAAGTGCCTTTATTAATGGGGACTTATAGGAAT
Organism: Torreya grandis; assembly: GCA_037957365.1. Taxonomy (NCBI): domain Eukaryota; kingdom Viridiplantae; phylum Streptophyta; class Pinopsida; order Cupressales; family Taxaceae; genus Torreya; species Torreya grandis. The sequence continues at coordinate 2,730,089 of JARHVA010000037.1, forward strand.
AATTCTACATGAATCAACCAGAAGGTTTTGTCAAATCTAAAAAAGAAGATAAATTTTGTAGACTTGTTAAATAATTGTATGGTCTTAAACAGGCTATCAGGGCATGGTATATCAAGAATGATGAGCATCTCTTGAAACGTGGATTCAAAAGGAGTACATATGATTTAAATCTCTACCTCAAATAACAATGGGGGAGATAGTAATTATGTTGTATGTGTCGATGATCTAGACATCACTGGTAGTTTAGTGAAGATGATTGAATCATTAAATAAAGATATAAATCGATCATTTAACATGATAGATCTTAGTCTTAGACATTATTGTCTTGTCTTAGAAGTTTGGTAGAGAGAAAATTATATTTTTGTATCTCTACTCAAATATGCTAGGACAATGCTCAAAAAATTTCAAATGATGGATAGAAAACCACTTACTACACCTATGGAGGCAAAGCTTCAGTTGTCTCGAGTAGATCCATTACCATAGGTAAATGCAAATCTATATCAGTAATTGATGGGGAGTTTCATTTACCTGACTTACATTGGCCAGCCATTAGGTATGTTGTCAGTTATCTCTCAAGGTTCATGCAAGAGCCTAAGATTAGTCATTAAAAAGGATGATTAGTGAGTATTGAGGTACATTAGAGGAATTATGGATTTTTTCCTAGAATAAAAGAAGAATGATAATTTTTTTTGACAAGATACTCAAATTCAGATCATGTAGGGAACATTGATGACAGGAAATCCACTTCAAGATTTATATTCTTTTTGGGATCTAGACAGATAATGGGGGAGTAAGAATAAAAATCATATTTCAAGGTCCTCCATAAAATCATAATATCATGTCACGTGAAGAGTTGTATGTGAAGTGATGTTTTAGATGTATACTTAAAGTATTTGGATTACCATAGGATCAACCAATAATTCTTCATGTAGACAATGAAGGAGTAGTGAAACTTGTTCTCAATCTAGTATTTCATGAATGCACTAAACAAATTGAGGTGCAAGTTCATTTCATTTACAAAAAAATTTAGAACATCAACATCTAGCTCCAATATTTCCCAATAGATCAATAATGTGTAGATGTTTTTACCAAAGTACTTGTGTATGAAAAATTTGAGGCATTCAGAGAATTTCTCTATTGTTCACTTGAGACAATGTTAAATTAAGGGGGGGAATGTTAGGGTGATTAATTCACCATTTTAAATGCGTAATATTTAATTACTCATTTTTTGTAATTAGTAATTAGTAATTAGTTTATGATGAAGGGATATTTAGGGGGTAAAGCATGAAAATATTTTAATTGTGGTATTTTTTTACTCCCATGTAATATTTGGGAGATATTCAATTTACTTGGTTTTATCGTTCCTATTTTAAAGGAATTATTACGAGCTCATATTCATGTATAAATATGTAACTCAGATTTGTAATACATTATTAGACTCAATATAATTTGATTCATCCTTAAAACCTCAAGTAAGTTTCCAATTTTGGTCAAATTTTCTTCTTAACTTAGACTTTAAAAATGATAATGCACTAAAAATTATCTCATCTTCCTCTGAGCCCAAAATCATTAGCATAAATTAGTAAGACTAAAATATTATGAGATACCATCACATACTATTTCACTCAAAATTAAGGTAGTCCATAGTCTAGTGATCAAGCCATCTTTGAAAGCATGGTATAAAACTTGTTGTGGTAAATCGAATAAACTACTCCCTTAGCTTTGTAAAATCCAAAATGCCTTTAGTTTGTTCACCATTTAATTTTACACTATTGCAGAAGTGTTGGGGTAAGGTTTTGATTTTATTCTAAAAAATTGATTAGCTATTTTTTTTTCAATATTGAGGGTAAGGTTTTGATTCTAATAGCCATGGATTTTATTCTAAAGATCTAAAATACTGTGTTTTAAGTAAATATCTTTAAAAAATTCTTTTCAAGGAACTTATCATTACATTTATTCATTTATTAATTATATTTTTTCTATACTTAGTTTATTATATTATCTCATTGGTATTTACTAAATACTTATTTTAAAAAAACAAGAAACTGATTTTCTCTAAGAAATAATGACATACAAAATACTTATTTTAAACATGCACAAAGAAAAAATTGAATAAATTCAACAAATCCTCATGATTATACTATATTTTGTTTTTAAATGTTTAAGGTAATAATTATATTCTAATTGGCAAGGTTTGTTAAATTAAAATAAATAAATATTTGAAAGACCAATATGGATGTGGTTAAGACATTTTGGCAGGCCTTATTATATAGTTTATAAGTTTAAAATTATGAAAATGTTTTGATTTTTTTTTAGTTATGTCATCCTCACTTTTCATAGTTATCTTGTTCTATGGCCCCATAGTTGTTTTATATTCTATACTATGATTTTTTGTTACTATTTTTTCTATACTTTATTTATTATATATCTAGTTGGTCTTTATCACATATTTATTTTAAATAAATAAGAAATCGATTTCCTTTGAAAAATGATGACATGCATGATACTTATTTTAAAGAATGCATAAAGAACAAATTGAATAAATACAACAAAGTCTCATGATCATATTATGTTTTGTTTTTAAATGTTTAAGGTAATAATTATATTCTAGTTGGCATGGTTTGTTAATTGAAATAAATAAATATTTGAAAGGCCAATATGGATGTGGTTAAGACATTTTGGTAGACCTTATTATATAGTTTATAATTTTAAAACCATGAAAATGTTTTGAATATTTTTTCAGTTATATCATCCTCACTTTTCATGGTTGTCTTGCCCTATGGCCCCATACTTGGTTTATAATCTATACTCTGATTTTTTGTCACAATTTTTACTACACTCAATTTATTATATTATTTGGTGGGTCTTTTGAGATACTTAAATAGGTTTCTACTCAATTTATACTTAGTCATATGGACATCAAATTTAACACTTAAAAAGGAAAAATTTAATTATTAAAAAGAAGGAACCATAAATAAGTTTTTGAATTTAGGCTTCTCATCCTCTAACCTCTTTCTCCATTAGTTTTTTAGTTAACACAAATTACCTCCTATAAAACAAATCTATGTAAGTGTTTCAAATTGCTTAAAACCCTAAAACCATAAAACCCTAAAACATAAATTCATTTCTATTAAATTTTTATTCCTTTATGGTTATGGTAATTGAAAAGTGAGAAAAAATTACAAGAGGAGGCCAAGGAGGAGTCTAAGCAGCCAATAATGAAGTACAATCCAAGTAATAAATACAATCCCTACATGTCATGGGAATCATGAAACAAGAAACAATTGAAAGAGGAGGCAAAGGAGGAGTCTAAGTATCCAATAATGAAGTAAAATCCAAATTATAAATATAATACCTACATGTCATGGGAATTTTGAATCAAGTGGTAATTGCAAGAAAAGGCCAAGGAGGAGTCTAAGCAACCAACAATGAAGTACAGTCCAAGTAATGAATACAAGCCATACATATTTGTAAATTTTTTCAAACTTTTAATCAATTCTACCTATCTTTTAATGGATTCAAACTATTGACATGTTATTTTTTCATCAAATATTTTCTCATAGTGTGAAAAATCTTTTTTATATTATATCAAAACTCTTAATATTAGACACAATTTATTTATCACACAAGATTGTTTATTTAGTAATGAGACCAACAAGATATTTGCATTTATTTTGGACTATTTGTTTAGTAATGAGATCAGAAGGAGATTAAAAATCTTATGAATGTGTGTTTGGGCATTGATGTGGTAATGGTTTTTTTGAGATTCATGTACACTTGCTTAGGGTTTAGGTTTGAAATGGCTCTATAGTAATTCATATTCATGTCATCTCTCATGTCTTCCTTGCTTGGATTTATTAATTTGGGAAAGTATTTGAAATTATTGGACTACCCCCAATTTCATAGGGCAAATAAAAATAGATATTTTTAAAAACATAGGTATCCACTAATCATAATCATTATTCTACTTCAATCATATTTCCTCATGAATGTGTTTGAGGAAATGGGTTTAACTTGGATTTTTCACCATTATTTTTTGATTTGAATATGACACTTGATTTTATAGATGTTTATAAGTTTTTTGAAATAGCTAATATAAATCATCAATGAATTTATACTGACATGAAATTTTTTCCAAAGGTTCACAAATGGAATTATACCTAAAATCTAGGATTTACTAAGATTTTATAGTAAGCTTTTAAGGGTCCCTTCTTAAAATTATTCCTATCACCTACACAAGCATCATAATAGTATGAATATATGAATTTTATCCCTCTAACCACTAGATTTAAATAAAATTCAAAATACATATTCAAACTTAGAAAAAATTATGCATAATTAAGGTTATTAATCCATATTCTACCCTACTTCTACATACGACCATCTTATATTGTCTTAAGCTCAAATTACCTAGATTTCTAGTCTCAAGCACATTAAAATCATTCAAGGCCATTATTGTACAAGATTAATTTTCAATTGAACCAAAACATAGGTAGGGAGAACTAAATAGGACTTGATCCCTCCTTAGAGTATTGGTATGTATGAAACTCTCATCACAGTGGGGTGTTAAGGATGTCTACCCTACCCTACTAACAAATACACTTTTCAACTCATCTCAATAATATTCTCTAGATACATGGAATATTAGGGTTTGATCCAAAATTAGTCATTATAATAAATATATAAGGTTTTATAACTCATGCACATAGGAGCAGACCTTAGAGATCAAGACACATGTGCACCCAAAAGCTTAAGAGAGTCTTGCATAGAGGACACTACTACAATATCAGGACACTACTACCAAATTTCTAATAATGTCACTATTTTCCAATTATGGTGCCATTTTCCAAGAGGATTTATGACACTGGGATATTATTTGCAACACTCACACCAACTTCTACTTTAGTTTCCACTACCTAGATCATTTGTCTCCATTATTTTCTAGCTAAGTTCTTATTTATACTATTTATAGTTATTTTTAGAAAAGTCAAAGCTAATTAATCCTATAAAAAATAAGTGTTTATATTTATTTAATACTATTACCTTGATTTATTCTAATTATATCTTTAAAAAATATAGGATTTACACTTGCTAAGTCCTAAAAGGTTAAAACATGAAGCATTGCAAGATTTGGCTAGTCTAGTTTTAACAAAAGTTTCAATACCCAACTTCTGAAGGCACACCATATGGCATAAATAATTTTACAAAAAATTAGTGATAGGGTGAAACTTATCCAAGGTAACAACATGTTACTACTCTAAATTTATATAAACTCTATGTGGTATACCCACCAAATTAGGTTGTAAAGTTTAAAGTAAATGAGTAAAACAAGCTTTGAGATATTAGACATTAATGGTGCATGAATTGGAATTAAATTCCTATAATAAAATATATGAGAAAAATATAAAGAGACAATATTCCTATTAATTACTAAAAATATCAATCAAATTTTCATTCCAAAGGTAACTTGAAGCCCTAGCTATCTGTGATTAGTTAAAAAATACTTCTAGTAAGAGAGAAAATAGTTGAATTAAAGATGAGAATTATGTGAGTGAAATAGATAAATAATGAAATCATCATCAAAGGTATTCAAAAGAGTATTTCCACCTTATAAATTCTTTGTTAAGGATTTTATGGAATATACAAACACTATCTTTGATGTAACAATGTTTAATAATGAATTTGCTAATTACATAGCTCTATGGGATGTAATAGATAATGTTGATGCCCATTCACAAAATTAAAATATGATAACCAAAAAAAGGTAGATGATACTTGAATTACTACCACTAAAGTGGAAATAAATACATTTTTTGGAAACTAAGCTCAAAGTGATGCCTTGCATCGACCTAATTCAAGACTTGTTCTTTATAGGGAAGGTGACTGGTGGATTTTTACACCATATGAACCATAAGACGATCATCACCTACATCTTATGGGATGTTTTCTATAGATAACTATAATTACCAATAGTAGATGTTATATTCGATGGACATCGAGTTGAATTATAGAATAAGATGAGCATAATAAAAAATGCATTAAGGAAATGGATTTTTCCTAGGGAAATAGTCACCCTCAAGGCCATGGAACATATTCCAATCACAAAATTTAGGATGGGAATCCATATTAGAATATCCCTAATGAAAATTTTATATGGTTACATTATCATCCACTTCCTCCACCTAGAATGGGTGATGTTGTTAGATTTATTGATGACCTTAGAGCTAACTTTTTCCTTAGGAGAGATAATCAATGATAGGTCTAAGATTAGATGTTCAATAATTAAAAAATACCCATGGGAAACCATTTATATATGATGTCTTATTTGTTAGACATAATAATTGACACTATTTATGTTCACAATGGATCACTCTAAAGCCTAACACTGGACTATATCAAGAACTGGGTAGGTGACTTATTTTATTTCCTTCACATTTATTCATATATGAGGAATATCATCAGAATTATTGAGAATGTTTATATGCAAATTTTGATGTAAATTCACGAGGAACCCCTAGACCAAGTTTTAGAAAGCATCATGAAAATGTTATGGCCAAGGGGGGATTATTGGTTATACCCATACTATACTATAATCATGGTTATTGATAATAAGGTTTCCCCTTTATGTCTCCCCAATTATGTCATAGATAAATTATATTAACAAGAAATATATTATCATCTATGGTGGAGTATTGATGAAGATATGAAGAAGAAACATAAGAATGTGTTTCATAGGCCTTATCTGATGATTGGATAGATGTGTTACACCAATAGGAAGCACTTCATATAATTTTGAAAAACCAAATAATTATACTCATTAGTGTCATTTTCACACATGGATTGTGATCCTCATGGCCTCATTTAAAAGCATATCATATTCTTAGGAATTCCCTACCAACATGAACCATATGAGCATGATTCTATTTTCTTAAATGTGAAGGATGATGTTGAAGTCCTAAATATGCATATATACATATATATATATACATATATATACATATATATATACATATATACATATATATATACATATATACATATATATATATATATATACATATATATATATATGTATATATATGTATATATGTATATATATATGTATATATGTATATATATATATGTATATATATATATATATATATATATATATATATATATATGTATATATATATATATATGTATATATATATATATATATATATATATATATATATATATATATATATATATATATATATATATATATATATATATATATAACATGTAAATTGGGAAATGAAACTAAAACATGTGATAGCCAACTGAAGAATTTTTTAAACATGCACATGTTGTATTATTTTATAAGAATGAATATTATTTTTAAGACATAATTTTGACCAACTTTAATTATACATGTAAAATTTACATAAATTAAAACTCTCATTCTGATTATCAATATGTAATTTTAGAATTTTGCATGTATTTGGAGGATGATGTGACCCCTCCCCAAATCTATTGATATTTGTAATCCTCTCATTTTCAAGAGCTTATAAAATTGTATCGATAAAGGAATAGATCTCTTTTTATTTTCATGTAAATGTGTGGATGTTTTTCTATTCTAATTCTATGTAAATAGTTGTGTTTATTTTCCTGGTTGGATGATTTAGTAATTTGAAGTGTGCAAACACTACATAGAATTTATTAGTTTTATTAGTGGTGTATGTTGATATAAAATGTGAAATAAATATTGGATGATTAGTATAAATCATTAATTTATGTAAGTAGATTGATTATTTCATTTATCTAAGTGTGTAAAACTATTTACCATGATATAGATTTATAAGAGTAAGCAATAGTTGCCTTAGATACATCTTTAATTTGAACTATAATCTTTTGAATAAGGGTGTGTAACTAATCTAAATAGGATAAACCTTTAGTTGAGATATTAGATTTTATTATATATTTTTCCTCAGACTGCCCTACTATGTTTGTATGTGTGTGAACAACATTTGCTAGCATCAAGCATTGGTTTTAAGACAACTGCATACAAAGAGACCAAACTGTAAGTAATCCCTCTTGAGATCATAAAGCCTTCTTTTATGATCTAACTTTCTCCATTTTGTATTTTTTATTGAGATATACCCACTCTATCATAAATTCCATCCATCCAAATCAAATAGGATTTAATTTCATTTAGGTTTCACCCATCCACTCATACACCATTAACAACCTACATGTTCAACCTACTATTCCACCACCTAGTTACTCAACGCATACTTTTATCTCATGCCCTCGAGTGGAATTTATCTCTATTGAGATACTTAAATTTTATATGTTACCTCATTGTCTATGGTGTGCTTAAAAACCACATAAACATGACCATTGAAGAAACATTCAAATTTGAATTTTCATCTATATACTATGCCAAAGGTGAAATAGGATAAATAACATCTATGGTTGTATTCATCATTCCACACACACACATAAGTGGGAGAACTAAATTTGAGTTTGATCCCTCTTAAGAGGATTAGCAATGTAGTGTCGGGTTTGGTATATCAATGGGGGTTGGCCAAGGTTAGTCCATCTCAATCCATTTCACCTAATTCTCCCAAATTTTATTCTAATTTAGTTTTTATTCTAAAAACCAGGGTTTTAATTATTACATGTACTTCATGAAATATTAAATATTTATAGACATGTCCATGACCCTAATTTATGTAGGTGTAGGTAGTGAAAAAATAAGTTTATGTCACAGTTAATTGAGTACATTATTCCTCTATCCTCTTATTGCATTCATATCCATAATTATTTTCTTATTCTAATTATGATCTTTCACCTCTAGATATATGATTTCTAAGTTTATTTATGATTGCATCCTAACATAGTTAACTCGGACAAGTTTGTGGTCAGTAAACTTGGGCATAATGCATCGTTTCCACTTACACTGGACTTGTTTAGATTCATTTTTTGATTCTTTATCTAACATTGAACCTATATAGTCACCTACCCTTATGTACTTTTAAATCAATAATAAAAACATTCAAATAGTATCTATGTGTGAGATAAGTATTGTTCTTCCCTAATGTTTTCCCAAAAAAACACCAGTTTTTATGTTTAAAATCCTTATCAAAATCAAAATAATTGAATATTGTGAATCTTTATCATTCAGATATTTCCACTTTTAAACCTATATCATACACTTAAAAAATTATATTAATTAATTCACATATTTAATGTTTTATCAGAAAGAGGGTAAACCATATTGATGAACATGAACCTTTGTTTTTAATCCTCTAATTTATGGTTTTATTTTTATTTTGCTTATTTTTTATACAAATTATGTTCTAACAGTTTTAAAACTCATAGGCACTGTCATGTCGGGAAAATAATATAGAAATTTTACTTGCACCATGATGTGAGGGGTAATGCCCCAATATTCAAGCCATTTGTTTTTTTATTACACCGGTAAGCGGTTACCCTTGGGAAATTACTCTCAATGTACCCCACAAGACAAGATAGTGTGGTTATGAGAATAGTGTAAATATCTATAGTTAGTGCCTTTATGGCTATATTCACTATTTACTAATATTATTAGTGTATCTGAGAGCCTAAAAGGCAAACCCACCTTGGCTAGTTGCACCCATTGATAACCTTATTTTCATTCTATGATTAATTATTTGTTATCATTAAATGTGATAATTTTCATATTTTATTTATTGTGGGTTAAAAAATCTAAAATGGATTCTCAATATGTATCTAAATATTAAATACCCAATGGTGGTCATCCTTTGGATTTACTTTTTTTAAGAATGCTACACCTTATTCTTATGATAATGAATGGATTAATGATCATACATGTACAATTTTTGATGTTAATCAAAATTATTATTTTGATAGATATGATTAAAATTATGAAATCAATATGAATGGTATAATAGTGAAGAATATAGTGGAAATGAAACTGATTCAACTAATGTAGAAACTTTATAACCCATTCCTCACTTGTATTCCTCTTTTCAAAAAGCATAACAAAAAGAACATAGTGATAATGAATATCTTCTCTCCATTAATATCTCAAAAGGTTATAAATATGAAAAATCATTAATTAGAATACCCTATTTACCATTTGAATTTGCTAATGCATTCTAACACATTAATCAATACAAATTACAAAATCCTATCTCTTGCATAGAAATGTCAAATGTTATGAATAATTGTGTTACTCCCTCTCTCCTTAAAAATGATGTAGATATATATGTTGATGTGGGTTTTATGCACACCTAAAAGATATTTAAATGAGGTAAACTCTAATGTTTTGGGATCTCTATGGAACTAGCTTCCACTCCATGGCAAGAGTTATAGGTATGTGGTTAAAAAAACTAGATGGTGTAATAACAGGTTAAGCATGTGGGTTATTAAACAAAGTTTGTGGGTGGATGTGTAAATTCTAATAAAAAGGATAAATCACTAGGTGAGCCATATGTGTGGAATATTAATCTATGGTGGGTAGATTAGAAATAAAATCCAAAAATAGGGAAGGGTAAGGTAGAAAGAAGGATTCTATGTCTCTAAACATGAATTTCTCAATCTATCTCTTTAGTGGAAAAATATCTCAAAGACTAGTGTTTGTTGGTTTTTGTAAATTTTTCACACTCATGAACAAACATGACTAGGATTTTGGGTATTTAGATACTTGGTGCTTATTGGTATCAACTAAAGGTTATTCCTTTTAAGGCTGATGTTTCATATCTTTATACAAGATATTACATCTCAGATCAAAAAGCTATCAATGGTAGATATTGCTCATGACTAGAATACTATATCAAATGAGACATTTCTACACACTTTAAATTATTGATTCAACTTATGTTAACTATATAAATCAATGAAACATATCAATCGTCAATAGTTTTTACACATCTAAGACTAACATTCATTAACATAATAGTCAGATTCATCTATAGCATTGGCACACAACAAAATTATTGAATCAATTACAAACTCAATAAACTTCAAATTCATTGACATAAAAAGGGAAGAAGAAAGAACAAACACAATTGCATAACAATCAAAATCCTTGATTTTTTCTTGTATTTTATTCAAAAACTTCAACCCTTTATAAAGAGGGTTCTACATGTATATATAGATCTTTGGGAAGGGGTCACCTCATCCTCTAAGATTAGAATACTTCGTTTACACTTTAAAAGACTATAAGATAAGTCTTGGTTATGTATCAATGCATTAAAAATATTGCACTCATGTAATTTATGAGTGCTAACCCAAAATTCAATTACTTATAATATATTTATGTAACTAAGACTTGTCTACTCAATTATGACCGTTACATGTAAAATGTAAAAAATTAGCCTTTATCTAATTTGGATCTTACCTAACCTATCTCAAAACTATTATGGGAACTATAGTCACCATGGGAACTAGTAAAATAAAGTGGATTTGACATGGTTTTTGTCATTTTTAGGGATATTGGTGGAGTAGGCATAGTGGAACTAGCAGGTGGTATTTGCTAAGCAACTTTCTTTTTTGCATCCAAGTCCTGGTAGTGTTTGTATGCCTTATCATGTTATGTTCTAATTAGATTCATACTTAGGAGAGATGGCCTAATTATGTTTCTCATTTCACCCATTATATTTTTATGCTCCACCTTGGTTACTCTAAACCCAACCCTGAATACTTCTACCTCTATATCCTTCTTCTTTGTTGTGCTCAATTTGGCCTCAATGTCTTTTAGGCTTAAACCTTATAGACTCTGCTTGAATATGTTAGAGTCTTGTTTAATCATTTGGTCAAATACAAACTAGGTTACCAACCTACTTCTTTTATCTCAAATGGTGTAAAATTATAGTCATGAAAAAAAATGCTCGATCTCTTTCTCTTGATCGAAAATTTAATTGACTAAAGCCTCGAAGGATAATACCCAATCTTAGGATTCCTATATTATTATTAATGTTAAATTCAAAGAATTAGATGCCTATAATGGGGTCATCAAGTAAATATGGTTAATATATAATTATGGGTATAAAGCACTAATAAATTTAGCATGTTGTCATCCTCTTTATGGCTTATAAACATTTTGGTTATGGTTATTGACATGAGGAGTGAAGATTATTCTCAAAAAATGAATAGAATTAAGAATTTCATATTATCTAAGAGCAACATCTTTTACATCTTAATCAATGCCTTGGGGAACTCAAATAACTTGTTTTTTCTCTTTGAGTGTCTCCAACTCTTTCTTGAGCTCTTATATGGCCATTTCAACCCCTTAATGTATGGAAAGGATGGATTCTATATGGGTATCCATTTATGACTTCAAGTCCTCAATATAAGGGTATTGACCCTTTTGCCTATTTTTCCTTTTGATTAGGGAATACACTTCTTCCCTATCTTCCATGATTAAGGTCCTACCTAATCTATCCTCAATTTTCCTCTTTCTCACCCTCTATAATGATGTAGTGGCTTTATCAAACAAAGAAATCATGATTTGCAATTTTGTTATCTTCAAATTGGGCCTCTTAGAGGCTGAAGCTCCTAATTCCTTAGCTTAATTTGGAAGAATGAACATAGAGGGATCTAATGGCATAGCTCTACTTGTGCATGCTCATTAGGCTCTAGCTTAGTTTGTGTGGAAGGATTGGGCATTATAGGCCAAATAATCTTCAACTAGTCTATGTTTCCATACTATGGCATTAGATGGACCACAAAGACTAGATACCTCTTGGGTGCCCTTTTGGTTATTACCACTATATTTTGGTTTTTGGAGTGTAATAATGCAAGGGTGAACCTAATTGGGTAAATGAGATATATTTAAAGTGATGGATTGAGCAATGGATGGAATGGAAAGAGCTAGTGTTGATGGGGTTGATGTGTATGGAATGGAAATTGAAGGGATGGCAACCATAGGGATAAAATATAAAATAGTGGAGGGTAGAATAGGTGAAATGGTAGGAGGAAAAATCATGGATGGATTCAAGAAGATTAAACCCATAGAGAGTGTTCATTGGGGAATGAATGTGAAAAACACAAGACCAAAGGTGATAAAAACTATAGGTAAGGACATTAAAGGTTAAAAATCTAAAGGAGATGTGAGAAAGGATATCTTACTAGATGATTGATCCAAAAATCAAAAGTCTTGGTTGAATAATATTTCAATAACACACAAATAATAATTCTATCTCTGAGAAGAGATGTTCTATTACTCAAAATTGTAGATACAACATATGCCTATCTATGGGAAGATATGTTTGATTGACTTTTATGGATAAATCTATTTTTATACATACTTTTAAGGTAGGAAGAGAATGTGTAAGGTCACCAATCTTGAGGGAGATGAAGTGGTTTGACTTCCATGATTTACAACATTATAGAATTTGAGAAATTACTATTTTTAAAAACTTGCTATTTTTAGAATGCACTACTAAAATTGAAATTTGGGGAACTTTCATTTGGTTTTTAGGGGTAGAAACCCACCAATAAGATCTTGTTCCATCTCATGTCATTCCCATCATTATTATATTTCTAATGGTTCAAACGGGGAGTCAAATGGAGCTATGGTACAAAAGTTATGGCTCCAAAAATTTTCACCACCAATTAGGGTAGGACCATTGCCCGAATTATCACCTGAAGTGTTGCCTAGATCATTACCCAAAGTGTTGTTCATATCAATTATTCACATATAATAGGTTCCTTGGTCTTAAATTATTACAACCTTATAACCTTTGCCTATTACAGCTCGTCTTCATCCACCTCTTGAGTTGGAGGGGTATGTGGTCTGTCCTTTGGAATTTTTCTATAAGTCCTTGTTCTACTTGCCTATGGGATTGTGGACTATGATGGAAGAGGAAGGGGAATATTTCTCGGAATTTGGGATAAAGTATCCACTATTTCTTCTTCATTATATTAATCTAATAATATAATCCCATCTTACACTTTTACACTACCTCTTATTTTATTTAGCTCCTTAGCTAACTCTTGATTGACCTTTATCAATTCAATTATTAAAGCCTATACTAGGATAACTTGTGCTTCCATACTAGGATACTAGGATAATTACTAGCAGTAGGTGGGATCATTGTAAAGTTCATAGCGACTGGGTTTCAAAGGAGATGAGTATGGCTCGCAAAAGGAAGGGAGAACCAAGGAAGTAGGAACCCAAAAACTATGACAAATGGAGAGAGAAACAAGATGTTTGGAGAATTATGCAGAAAGGAAAAGTTGTGAACTATATGGAAAGGCTACATGGGTCAAAACCGCATATCACTATGGATTTTTTCAAAAATTGGATTGATGAAAGGGTCACTTTGCATGGTATCACGGTGAACCTAACTAAGGATTTTATAGCAGAGGTTACAGGGCTGCCTACGGATGGACTTAAATTCTCCAAGCAGACAAGCATTTCGAACGAGGCCTTTTGTAAGTTCCCCAAGACAGATGTGGAAGAGCAAAAGCTGGTCAAGAATGGGGATTTCTATGAATTGGAATAGATTAAGGGGATATGGAGGGATGTCTTATGCTGTATAAGGGAGTATTTCATCCTGGATGAAAGAAGCAAGAGAGTGCATAAATTCCACTTTGTTTTCCTTAATCATTTCAGACACAAGGTAATATTATCTTTTCCCTTTTACCTGCGCTTCTCTTTGGTCCAAAGTTTATTTTCTCACAGGAAGAAGGAAATGTGTCCTATTCTGCATGAAGGCCTAATTTTGTTAATCGAAGGTTACTGCAAGAATAAAGCTATGGTTACGAACCCTAACCAGGGGAAAAATAAGGAGTCTGGGAGCAAAAAGAGTGAAATTGTAAAAGGGAAAGACAAAATCAAGTTCCCCAGTGCCAAAAATTAGAATGTAGAAGAAGATATAGAGTGGGAGAGAATTGATAAACTCAGGGAGGAAAATCTAGAGGAAGAAGAAGGTACTGAAAGCTAGAATACAAATTCAAAAGAGGATGAAGAATGTCAAGAGAAGAATGAGAAAGAAGGAGTCAGCAAAGAGGAGGAATCTGAAAATAGTAAAGAAGAAACTGAAGAAAATCAGAAAGTGTTAGAGGAAGATATTGTCCAGGATGGCCTTGTTGAGGACCCTGTTTCAAGAAACGAAAGGGAAAATACAGTTCAGGATGACAATCAAGAAATGGACATGGAAATTCAAACTGGAACAAAAGAACATTATCAAAGGGGCTGAGAGGATCACTTTAAAGAAGGCGGGAATAGTCCCAATAAGAATTCTAAGGAATGGAGAGAGAAAAGGCAGAACGATGGAAAGCACACACCTATGAGTTGGGTTAATTGCAAAGCAGAGGCTTCTCTCCAACTTGATTCTTGGATGTGTAAGGAGATTAAGGATCTCAAAAGGAAAGTGGAAATTATGGAAGATAACCAGAAAGCTGCATGGAACAAAATTAACAACATGGAAAAATAGATAAGAGATATCCCAGTCAAGCTCAAAGATTACGAGAATAACCTTCGGGAACTCATTAGGGAGAACAGAACGAAAATGGAGGAAGTAACGTCCAACATTTGTGCTGCAGCTGCCAATATTGGAAAAAGAGCTAGCGAGGAGACCAAATCTTTGGAGGGGCCTAGCAAAAGGATGAGACAAAGCTCAAGAAAGAAGGCTACACAAGAGGGAGCCAAGTTGGTGGCAACTACCACTCAGGATACTATTGTGAAAGGTATAGAAACTATGAAAATGATTTTGGAACTGGAAGAATAGTCTGGTTCTTGCTGGTTATGTTTTTTGGTCCTGTTCTCTGGTTTCTTTTTGTAATCTTTTATCTATGGTGTAGCTAGATCTATGTTAAATCTGGGTTTTGACTAGTAGTCTCTCTAGTGGTTTCAGGTCCATTTAAAACCTATTTTTGCTACTTCTCTATAGTAGTTTTTAGGTTTTGCCTGTGGGAGTTGAAGCTTTATCTTTCTTTCCTTGTACTTGGGTTTTAGGATCCCATCAAAACCTGTTTTTACCTTTATCTAAAACTTGTGCTTCCACTTGTATTGAGGCCAAAAATTATTATTCCTCATATTTATCATCCTCTTCTTCTTCTTCCTTAGATCCAATGAGTGGTGCCTTAGATACCAACTATTGTTGGTATTGATGCTTTCCCTGAGCTAGTTGGGGATATAGATCCTCTCTTTTTGGTTGATGTGATTTCCTACCACTCCAAAAATTTGAGGATATTCATACTATAGGAGGTGTAATTATGAATTTATATTTACTGAGTGTTAGAGATGGTTCTTTTTGAATCACTTTCAATAAGTCCTCCCTTAGTCTTGTAGTTATATCTCTTTCCTTAACCTCCTCATCATACTTGGCATTAATAAAGAGAAAATCATGGTCCATTAGCTCATTCTTGTAGTCAAGGTCAAGGGTATGAATCATCTTTTGGAACTTTCCATGAGGGTCTTAGTCTTGATGAGGTATGGTGGGAAATGCATAAGACTTATTAGCATTTATAGCCTCCTTAAATTATCTATGAATGTTGTATTATATTCACCCAACGGTGATGTGATATCCATGGAAGGTGGCCTTATTATTTATAGTCAATTATTCATCAATGTTGTTCCAAATTTGATAGGATATTTCGTACTCTGCTACCTTATCCAAAACAAACTTTGGGAGATGAAGAGGATATATCTTGTTCCCTATCACCATGAGTATTATGAAATATAGATAAATACATTAGTCTCCAACATTGTTAACCAATGTTTGGGCTATGTTGTGAGAAATTCTCTCCAAAGTTTGACCATGTATGGCCATCTAGACCTAAGGACAAAGGTCCTCAATGATCTTGGCTATATTCCTCACATATGAATATATGTGCACAAAAATATAGTAGACACAAATCCTATTTTTATGACTTCAGTGTTTAGCTCCCATAGTATTCCATTGTGTCTATACATAGTGCCTATGACCACATCTAATAAGTAATACATCATGTAGAAATTTACACCTAGTGACCACTTATCCTTATACAAGATTTTCTCTTAGAGACATGCATTGATGATTTCCCCCTAAGTGTAAGTGTGTTATGAGGTAGTCAATAAGTCTAGTAGAGGGACCCATTCCAAATGCTTTAACTAGAGCTCACATAGCCAATAATCTATTAAATAATACCATCCCCACATAAATTCTTATTATGAATAGTGTGATAGGGATGGGGATAGTAACATATTCCTTCAAAGTGAAACTGTCTCTAGGGAGAAGCCACTTTGATAGAGCTCACTTTGGATGGTTTGCCTTCTTCCATGTGATAATAGTATGTAAAGTAAAAGTGACATCTATAATTTTTAAGATTAAATACCTATTAAACATCTCACCCATAATATACATGACAAAAATGTTGTTATCGACATAACGAATATATCCTCCACCCATGATTCTACCCTTGAACATCACCTCCAACTTCATATCTACATATCATAGGGATTGGAGTTTGAATGGGAGAAGGTCATATAACAATTGCTTGTATTCAACTACAATGTCCTCCTTGAGTGCAAATAAGTCCACAATTTTTACTACTTCCCATAATACTAAATAATCTACATATCACCTATCAAATGTAGTAGCCTCAAACAAAGTATCTAGGCATTCTATAAAATCCTTGACTGAGAATCTAAATGGTGCCAGGGCTATCTTGTATGACCTATATAATGATGCCATGGTAATCCTCCTAATTACTTATATGTTCTAATATTTTTATAATGAAAGATACTTAACTAAACTATACTTTTTAAATATCAAATCACTCAAGTATAAATTAGGGATTTTGAATTGCTTAAGGCTAAATTCTATTCTAGCTCACAAATGAAATGACATGAACTCAATTGGTGGATCGATGTAAATAGATCATCTATATTAATTTCTAGTTAATGTGCCATTAGTCATTAACATCTATGAGACTGTCACCTTCATTTAATTCTAATTCATCCACCTTGTCTTAATGTACATGACATAGAGGATGCCTTATCATTCAGGGTGCCACCATGTAGCCTTTCTTCTTTTGCCATGTGTCATTACATAGCCTAGTCAAGGTAATAAACTTTGCTTTTGATCCAAATGAATCCAAAGCATAGAATGTTCTTTGTAAATATTATGCTCCCAAAGTTCCTAAAACAAAATTTTATAAAACCAAGTTGCCGATGACTATTCTTTTTGAAAGAAACCTTTCAATGAAAAGTCTCTAAAATAAATTTCTCAAAGCCAAGTCATCAATATTAAAGTTCTCAAAATAAAGGTCTCTAGTGAGAATATTTCCAACATAATCCTTCCAAAATGAATGTTTCTAAAGACTAAGTCTTTGAATTAAAGTCTCCAGTATGAAAATTACGAATGAAGAAGCTCCTGAAGACTAAGACCATAGAAAAATCTACCAATGGAAACCTTTAAAATTAAAACTACCCAAAACAAATCTACCAAAGTAAAGTTTCTTGCAAACCAATCTTAAAAATAAGAATCTTTCCAATGAAATCCTTCTAAAATGAAAGTTGCTGATGTAAAGGTTTCAAAGACCAAACTTGCTAGAATGAATGTTTTTGACAATAAATTTTTTGTAGAGAATCTTTCTAAAGAGAAATTCATAAATGAAAGCTTCCAAAATGGAATTTTTTTGATGATTGAATACTCTAAAATAAAATAATATACATACCTATCATGTAAATCCATTCTTTCTATCTTTTTCATTAATAGGTTAGTCCAAACATGTACTTTCAAATGAAAAAAGTATACCACAAAATATGCTAAAGGCATTACATTTTAACATATAATACAAGTATCATAACCCTAAAAAATATTAGGTATCCCTCTAAGATATTCATTATTTCCAAAGAATAAAGGGGGTCCCCACTTTTCAAATATAGAGGGAAGGGTGTGTTGAATACAAAAAATGGTGACTCATAGGGGTGAATACTCTAGATTTTTCAAGAACCTAAAATCCATGGTTTTACAATCCCAATATCAAAAATAATTTTATCCTAAAATAAATGACTAAACAAGAAATAGATAGAGACTCTTAATAATCCTATGCAAAATACTAGCTTTAATTACACCTTGAATATGTGGGTGAGAAGTGTTGTTCTTTACCTCTTGTTTCAGGTTTTTAGGCATAGACATAAGGGTGAGTTGTAGTTTTCACTTTGATTGGGTGTTAGGTGTATAAATGGGGAGCTCAGGCATTGCTCTACTACCAACCATGTGTCTATAGCTCTAATAGAGATACGTTTGATCTTCTATTCCTCCATCTTCATATTTTTCATGATGCATGATGTATTGATCTTATTTCATCATGTTGTATTTAAATCCTTTTTTATTTTATTTTGGATTTTTGGATGGTGCCTTTTATTTTATTATTTTTATTTATTTTCTTTTAGAAAGAGGGAAAAGGTGACCACCATGAGTTATTCTTAGTTAAAATTTTGGCTTAATCAAAAATGTACTTATCAAATCTTGCCTATGCCCATAATTATTACCTTGAACAAGTATTAATTTTTTATGTACATTTTACCAAAGGTAATAAGTATAGTTTTATAAAGTTGCACAAAATTATGGAATTAACTTTAACATACTTGATGAAATCATTAGTTTCAAGACATATTCATGGCTAACTCTCTCATTGCTTACCTAGATTATAAGTCATAAACTACAGTATGTATTATCCCTCTATTCAAGTTACATTCAAAACACCTCAAAATATGTTTGATTATACCATGATTGACTAAAATTTGACTGTCACAAAAAAAAAAACTACTTTAGAAAGCAAGAAACTACTGAAAGTGAAAGGATTCTATAGAAAATATGCACTAATCGAATAAAAGAAAACAACAAAAATCAAGAAACTAATCAATAAATTAAATCTAATCTATTCCTACCTCTACTAGAACATCTTATTTTTACTCAGAGTCCTCTCCAGATGGGGTAGCCATAAAGTAATTCTTCAAAAACCATCCATTTACTAGATATGTCAAATCATTAACTTGAAAATATTTCAAATGGAATGCATTATTACCCAAAGTTTTTGAAATTTGATACGGTCATATCTACAATATGGTAAACATATCATGAATTCATTTTTTTTCATGAGTTTTTTCCCATAGTAAGACCAAGCCAGAGATTATAAATTCTTTGAGTTTTTCTCTTTTATAAAACCTCTCTTGACCACATCCTGATATTTGATGAAGCTCTGCAATGCTTTATCCTTGGACTCTTCCATTTTCATGATGTCCAGTAGTCTAGACTCTATTTTTTCATTAGGATCAATGTATTCTTGCATAAACTGATACATCAAAAAATTTAGCATGATTGGGAAAATAGGATATTTCCTATATACTATTAGATATAGAGAAGCTTTAAGGGCATGCTTGTACCTCATCTAATCTATCCATAGTGCATATTATAGTATGACGTACCACTCCCTTAGTTTATCTATAGATAACTTATTAATTACATCTATAAGTTTCTTATTGGTTGACTTAGCTAATCTATTCCCTTGTGGGTAACTTTTAGATGATGATCTAATGGTAATATAATTATCATGGGCCCACCTAGTGAATTTAGTTGATTGAAATCTTGGCCCATTATCACAAACTAGATAGATGGGAGTGCCAAACTGAGTTGTGATATGTTCTTCAAGAAAACTTATCCCATCGGGCTTTAGATTTATTTGTGGCTATTGCCTCTATCCATCTAGTGTAGTAATCTATAGTAGTGAGAACAAACTTATGTCCAACTAAGGAATTTGGATTTATAACACTAATGAAGTGTAAGCCCCATTGGGTGAATGGCCTACCTTTACTTATAGGTTGTAATAACATAGTTTCATGTGATTCTCTTCTGGCCAACACTTGGCATTCATGTCACATTCTCACATGGAAATGAACATCTTTGAAGACCATCAATGAGTAATATCCCATTATCAGTATTGTATATGCTTTTGTATTTTTGGATGGATGGCCACTGTCTATCTTTTGATGAAAATTATCTAATATTTCTTGAGCTTCCTCATGTGACACACGTCTTAGATAAATGCCCTGATAATTATTTATATAGAGGACTCCCTTTATAATCATATAATGAGTAGCCTTGAGCTAAAAATCTCTCTTTTCTCTCTTTTAAGTTCCTAGGGGTATGTTCCAATGAGTAAGAATTGAATAATACTAGAATACCAATCTTATTTGAAGACCCATATCTGATAGACCTCTTCAATAGTGATGTGTGGGTCTAGTTAAGTCATCAATTAAACTATGCCTTATCCTCTAATGATTTTGGATGGTTTTATTTCAATATAAAATTATTTTAACTTTACCATCCATTTACTTCTATGCTCCCCTAATAAAAAATTTCTAAGCATGAGGTTGATAATAGGAACCAGTACTATGGTAATAGTTTTATTTTGAAGGATATAGTGCCTAAAATTTTTAACTCCCTTGATGAGAGAAAAGATTTCTTTGTCAATTAGTGAATACTTGAGCTCTACATATTTCAAGTTATAGTACTCATAAATGTAATTAAATGTTAACTTTATTCCATTTTTTTTGTGAGTATGACAATAATAGTATGTTCTAAGGTGAATGAATATAAGTAAAAATCTTTGGTGAAATTAGGGCTTACCAGTACTGGGGCTTGAGAAATAACCTTCTTTATGTCTTGGTAGGATTTTTTAGCATCAAGCATATACTCCACTTTGGCATTACAATTGAGCATTGCATTTAAGGTCTAAAAATCTTCACAAATCCTGATATAAATTCCCTTACAAAATTTATCTTTCTAACAAATGATTTGAGCTCCTTTTTGTTGTTTAGAAACATTATCTTTGATATGCCCTAAATCCTATATGGGTCAATGGTGATCCCATCCTTGGTAATGATGTGGCCTATTTTATTTCCTTCAATGATGCCAGATATAATCTTCTTGGGATTACGTGATACCCCAAAATTTTTACACCTCTCTAAAATAGACTAAACATGGTCAATATGATCAGCTATATTTTTAGAAAAAATAGTAAGATCATCCATATATATAATGACACACTTCCTTATCAGTCCCTATAAGGCATGATTGATTACTCTTTAAAAATTCACTCTAGGATTGATCAGCGCAAATGTAATTTGCTTATATGTATATGGCCCTTACTTCATAGTAAATGTTATTTTCATTGTTTCTTTTGATTCAACCAATACTTTATTGTAACTATAAAATTCATCTAAGAAGGACATCATCTCAGAGCAAATTACCATCTATATTAACTCATATAAGGAGGGTGAAGTTTAGTTTTCCGCTAAATATTTATTCATATTTTTAAAGTTGATGCATAGTCTAATCTCACCACTCTTTTTCTTGACAAGAACTAGATTAACCACCCAAGTCAAATGTCTAATAGGAAAGGCAATCCTATCACTCATTAGTTTTTCTAATTCCTTATAAATTAATCGTTCCAAGATAATATTAACTAGCCTCTACCTTTGCCTAAATGGTTTATGATTAGGCTTGAGTGGAATTGTATGGGTCATGAATATAGGATTGAAAACACTTAATTCCTCATAATTCCATGTAATTACATATTTATACCTAATAATCAGTTCCTTTAATCTTTGCCTTTCTTCAAGTTTAAATCTTAATCTAATAATTATGAAGTGTGCATTCTATTCTTTACCAACATTTTTTAAGCTGAATTTAGATTCATTAACCTTCATCCACCTTTGTGATTAAGCTTGAGGATTTCTATTGAAGGTCCTTTCTAGGGTGACCATTCCTAATGGGAGGTGATTCTCTCTCAGTTGGATAACCCTTATTCATCCAATTATTTATTTCACCTATGGTTTATTTATTCATCATCAATTATTTGAGATTTAAATTGCCCTAGATTTATAAAAAATAGATAATTTTCTACTCATCATCAAATACTTGAAAAATTTCAACATTGTTTAGTAATAAAGAACATGGTACCAATTCAATTGAGAAATTCTAGATTTTTAACTCTTGTAAAGGTGTCACATTGTTGTTGAAGTGGCTAATGAATCTGTGTCTCTATTTTATTCTTTTGGGATAGACACTATGTTGAAAGATTCAAATGATTCTATCAAATCCCAGACCCTATGCTTGCATTTCTTCAAATATGATAATTTACACTAATTTTTACTTCTTACCTAATTTACCACAAGTTTAGAATATTTGTATACCAATAATTATTTGACATTGTTCTTAAGGGTGAATTATAATCCTAGAATCAGGGATTTTTACTCTACTCAATTATTTGTGCATGGGAATTGGAGCTTGTATGTTTCTAATAGTTTATCTCCTAGTAGATTAATTAACTCAATAATAACACTTGATCTTTGATTAGATTTATCTCATCAAAATGGAGGGTCCATAATTGGGAAGGATCTCAAATTTATTTTGGTGTTTCATGATTCATGGAAAATGTATATATTCTAAGACTAGGAGATTTATAACTTAACTCTTCTTTTTAAGTATTGTATTCCATAATAGGATTCAATCAATTCTGATCTAGTTGAATTTGCCTCTCCAAGGTAGCCAAATATGTGAAAATTCCATAGAAAGATACCCATCTAGCATTTTTGACCAATCTCTATTTTAAAAAACCCATAACCTTTAGGAATGTCCACTACCAAGATGTCGATAGTCATATGCACTCTAGGATCCAAAGTAACCTGAATTCTTACATCATTCAATTCTCCCAACACAAGCACCACTATTTTATCAAGCTATGATACATTCCTCTTGGAAGGCTTTGGTGTTAAACCAAGCTTGTGAAAAATAGAATTTGGTGTCATTATTATTGAATCTCTTGAATCTACTAGGAAATTGTGTATATTATTTCCAAATGATTGAATGGTCATCAAGAAAGGGGGAACTTTTGGATTGATTTTGTATATAACATTCATGTTGGTTATCTTAGACTTGTCTGCAATAGCCTTGCATGTGATGGACTTACATAAGAGCTCCTTATGCTCTATGATTTACACCAGTTCATGAAGAGTAATATTGGACTTGATTTTATTCATATCCTTAATAATATTGTATCCTCCTTTATTTTTTTCCTCTGTATGTTGTGACTAATCATTCCCTTTAAGGGGAGGAGGATTATTGTTAGCATTGAGATTTGGAGTAATAACCATATTATTAGGTGGATTAAAAGTGGTGAATGGCTACCTATTCTTCACATTATAATTGTTCCCGTTAAATAATAGAATGCATACACTTCATCAAAATTATCCGCTGGGATATTGTCATCTTCAGTAGGAAAGGTGGGCTCAAAAGTCTCAAATACCATAACTAAACTAGATGGGCTAGATTCATGAGGCAAATCTAAAGGATTCATCATTTGATCTTGTCTGATCATCTCCATCTAGAAGATTTTAAAGGCTACATAAAACTCTATATAGTCTAACTCTCCATGTTAATATGTATTATGGACCCTACACCAATTGGGTAAAGTTTTTTCCATGATATTGATCTCTAGCATCTTATTGGATTATTATTGGTCTACATTATTAGTGGGCCTATTGAAAGGCTTGTTATATCTTGGAAAGGTAGAATTTTGATTGCAACTCTAAGTATTGGTATTTTCCATCCTCTTTTTTCATATTCATAAAATCATTGCTTAGCTCATAAACCATTCTTTCTATTAAATCTAATTCACCTTTGTTAGAATCATAACCTTGATTGATAACTGCATTGGTATGAGCTTGATGTTGATTCTACTTTTGATTACTTCATTATGTATGATTTTTCAATAAATCAGAGCTTTGATTTGTTATCTATTGTGTCATGGGTAGTAGAGTGTACAAATATTGATTAAATACATGAGAATTTTAGTTTGCATGTGGAATTGTATTCAAAGATGGAAGTCTGTTATTGAATGTTTGGCCTCCAAGATTTTGTGGGATAAGCTATGGAATGAGTAGATTATCAATGTTGATAGCTTATTCAAATGCCAAAGCTAGCATACTATTATTAACATCTCTTCTCAAGAACATGATAGTAATAAGATCCAAGACACTCTTATATATTTTGAGCATTAGATTCTCAGCAAGCTCATATGTAGCGTTTAATCAGGTGTGCATTTTCTATAATCTTGCATTGAAGTCTCAAATAGACTAATTGAGCTCCCTTTTCATGATAGCAAAGAGATGATATAATAGAGTTAGATTAGTTACCTATCCAAATTGCACAAGAAAATTACCTTAACACTCCTCCTAAGAGGTGATGGAATTTTCCTATAAATTGAAATACTAATCATAAAAATAATCTTGTAGAGTAAAAAAAACCTACGTGTAATATCCTCATGGACAACGTTCATTAATCTCAAGGTGACCTTGAAATATTTTATATGCTCTTAAACTATTCTCCCATTTGAGTGGGATAAAGTAGGTTAATATTTTTATGGATTCCTTGGTAGGTCGTGTTGGTCTCCATGGATGGTAATAACATATTTGATTAACTAGGGTTGGGCCATAGAAATATTGATAGTTGGGACATTGATTAGAAGGGAAGGTGTTTGGGCTCTATGTATGTCAAGGATGATAGGCATAGGTATAGGCCTCCTAGAGTGTGATGATAATGAAACCAAAAGGATGTATTGGGCCCTAGACCTTGTTAATCTCCTATGTGTCTTTATAATGATGAGTCATCTATTTATTGGTAAAGCACACAAGTATGACATCCTTCTAGTGCCAACTTTTTATCTTCTATTGATGTGGGTTTTGTGCATACCTTAGAGAGTCTTAAATGAGGTAACTTCTAACATTTTGGGATCTTTATGGAACTAGGTTTCACTCTAGGGAATGAATTTTAGAAATGTGGTTAGAAAAACTAGATGGTGGAATAATAGGTTAAATATTATGGGTTATTCAACCAAGTTTGTGGGCAGATGTATGAATTCTAATAAAAAGGATAAATCACTAGATGAGTCAGATGGGTGGAAGATTAATATATGGTGGGAAGATCTGAAAGAAACTTTAAAAAGAGGGAAGGGTAAGGCATAAAGAAGGATTATATGTCTCTAAATAGGAATTTTGTAGTCTGTATCTTTAGTGAACAAATATCTCAAGGACTAGTGTTTGTTGTTTGTAAATTTTACACACTCACAAACAAACATGATTTGGAGTCTAGGTATTTAGATACAGGTTTATTATTGTTCTCAACTAAAGGTTGCTCCTTTTAATTTTGTTATTGTATACCTTTATATAAGAGATTATAACTCATATCAATAAGTTATCAAGGGAAACTATTGCTCATTCCTAGAATACTATATCAAATGAGACATTTCTACACACATTAGATTATTGATTTAACTTATGCTAATTATATAAATCAATGAAACATATCAATATTTAATAGTTTTTGCACATCTAAGACTAAAATTCATCAACATAATAGTTAGATTCATCTTTAACATTGGTGTACATCAAAATTATTGAATCAACTGCAAACTAAAGAAACTTCAAATTCATTGACATAGAAAGGGAAGAAGAAAGAACAAACATAGTTGCATGACAATTAAAATCCTTGATTTCTTCCTATATTTCATTCAAAAATTTTGACCTTTTATAAAGAGGGTTCTACAGGGTTCTACATGTATATATAGATCTTGGGGAAGGGGTCACCTCATCATCTAAGTTTAGAATACTTAATTTACACTTAAAAAGACTATAAGATAATTTTTGGTTACATATTGATACACTAAAAATATTACAGTCATGTAATGTATGCATGTTGACCCCAAATTTAGTTAATAATAATATATATGCAACTAAGACTTATTTATTCAGTTATGACCATTACATGCAAAATGTACAAAATTAGCCTTTATCTAAATTGGATCTTACTTGACTTCTCTCAAAACTATTGTGGGATCTGTAGTCACCATGGAAATAGTAGCATGAAGTGGATTTGATGTGGTTGTTTTCATTATTGGGGTTATTGGTGGAGTTGGCATAGTGGAACTAGAAGGTATCATTTGTTGAGAAGCTTTCTTCTTCACATCTAAGTCCATGGTAGTGTTTGTATGCCTCATCATGTTATACTCTAATTAGATTCATATTTAGGAGAGATAGCCTAATTACCCTACTTGTTTCACCCATTATCTTGTTATGTTCTACATTGGTTTCTTTGAATCCAACCCTAAATACTTCCACATCTATATCCTTGTTCCTTGTTGTGCTCAATTTGGCCTCAATGTCTTCTAGGCTTATACCTTACAGGCTCTACTTAAAGCTATCAGAGGCTTATTTAATCATTTGGTCAATTCTAGTCTTGACAAAATTTACTTGACCTCTTTCTCTTGCTCGATGAATTTATTGACTAAAGCCTCGAAGGGCATTACCCAATCTTGGGCTTCTTGTATTCTTATTAATTCTAAATTCAGAGCATTAGATGGCTCTAATGGGTACATCAAGTCTAGATGGATAAATGCCTTATTAGGGGCATAAAGAAATAATAAATGTATCTTGCTATCTTCCTCCTTATGGCTTCTAAATAATTGAGTTATGTTATTGACATGAGGAGCCAAGTTTATTCTCAAAAAA
Organism: Torreya grandis; assembly: GCA_037957365.1. Classification (NCBI taxonomy): domain Eukaryota; kingdom Viridiplantae; phylum Streptophyta; class Pinopsida; order Cupressales; family Taxaceae; genus Torreya; species Torreya grandis. Next base: position 2,757,624 of record JARHVA010000037.1, read on the forward strand.
TGAATAGAATAGAGAATTCCATATAATCTAAGAGAAACATTTTTCACATCCTACTTAATGCCTTGGGGAACCCAAATCACTTGTTTTTACTCTCTAAGTATCTCCAAATCTTTCTCAAGCTCCTATTTGGCTATTTTAGTCCTTTGATGTATGGAAATGATGGCTTTTTTAGGGGTCTTTATATACGACTTCAAGTCCTCAATATAAGGGAACTAAACCTTTTGCCTATTTTTCCTTTTGGTTAGGGAATACACTTCTTCCATCTCTTCCATGATTAAGGTCTTACTTGATCTATCCTTAATTTTCCTCTTCCTCACCCTTTGTACTAATAAAATGGCTTTATCAAACAAAGAGCTCACCATTGGTAATTTTGTTATCTTCAGATTGGGCCTCTTAGAGGTTGAATCTCCTAATTCATTAACACAATTTGTAAGAGTTAGGTTAGAGGTATTTAAGGGTATATATTCCACTTGTGCATGTTCATTAGGATCTATCTCAATTTGTATGGAAGGATTGGGCATTATAGGCAAAATAATCTTTGACTAGTCTATGTTTCTATACTATGGTATTAGATTGACCATAAAGATTGGCTATATTTTGGATGCCCTTTTGTTTTTTATCATTATATTTATGGTGGTTAGAGTGGAAGAAGGCAAGGATGAACTTAATTGGGTAGAAGGAGATGTAATTGAAGTGATGAATTGAGCAATGGTTGGAAAGGAAAGATCTAGTGTTGATGGGGTGGGTGTTAATGGAATGGAAACTAAAGAGATGGAAATCATAGGGATAGAAGCTACATAAATGGAGGGTAAAATAGGTGTAGTGGTAGTAGGAAAAATCATGCATGGATGTAGGAAGAGTAAACCGATAGAGAGTGTTTATTGGGGAATGAATGTGGAAACCACAAGACCAAAGTTGATGAAAAGTATAGTTAAGGACATTAAAGGGTAAAAACCTAAAGGATCTATGAGTAAGGGTCCCTTATCAGATGATTCACCTATGATAGGTTCCTTGGCCTTAAGTTATTGTAGGCTTAGAACCTTTTCTTTCTATAGATCCTCCTCATCCACCTCTTAAGTTTGAGGGGTTTATGGTCTATCCTTTGGCTTTCTTTTATAATTTATTATTGTTATACCTACCTATGGGCCTATAGACTATGATGGAAGAGGATCAGGAATAATGATTGGAATTGGGGCTAAAGAATCCATTATTTCCTTTTCATTAGAGGAATCCAAGCATATAATCCTAACTTTCACTTGTCCACTTCCTCCTGCTATAGTTAGCTCCTCATCTAACTCTTGTTTGACCTTTATCAATTCAACTGTTGAAGCTTGGACAAGGAACACTTGTGCTTCCACTTGTGTTGAGGCCAGTAGTTGTTCTTCCTTGACTTGTTCATCCTCTTTTTATTCTTCCTTGGCTTGCTCATCCTCTTCTTTTTATTCCTTAGCTCCAATGAATGGTTCCTCAGATACTAAATTTTTTTGGTCTTGAGGTAGTTATTGATCTAGATTTTCTCCTTATGGTTGTTTTGCTTTCCTAATACTCTAAAAATATGAGGATTTCCATCCTCCAAGAGGTGGTATTATAAACTTTACTTCACCAAGTGTTAGAGATGGTTTTTATTGAATCACTTTCATCAATTCCTCACTTAGTGCTATAGTTTTATCTCTTTCCTTAACCTCCTAATCATCTTTGGCATTCAAAAAGAGAAAACCATGGTTCATTGGCTCATGCTTATACTCAAAGCCAAGGTTATGAATCTTTTTTTGGACCTTTCCATGAGGTTCCCAACCTCAGTGATATATGGTGGGTAATGCATAATCTTTCTTGTCATTTTTAGCCTCCTTGAACTATCTATGAATGGTTAATTGCATTTTCTCAATGGTGATGTGAGATACGTGATAGATGGACTTCTTTTTTCTAGTCAATTATTCATCAATGTTGTTATAAATTTGATACTAAATTTCCTTCTTAAATACTTTATCTGGTAAAAAAATTTGGGAGATGAAGAGGATCTACCTTGTGCCCCATCACCAAGATTATTGTGAAATCCAAATAAAGATTGTAGTATCCAACATTATTATCTAGTTTCTAGGCTATGTTGTTAGAATTTATCTCTAAAGTTTGACCATGTATGGACATCCATACTTGAGGATAAAGGTCCTCAATGATCTTGGATATATTCCTCGCATATGAATATATGTGCACAAAAGTGTAGTAGTCACAAATCCTATTTTGATTACTTTAGTGTTGTGATACCATAGGAATATATTGTGTCTATACATAGTACCCATGACCACATCTAATAAGTAAGACATCATGTATAAATTTCCACCCAATTACCACTTATCCTTATGTAGGATTTTATTTTAGAGATATGCATTGATGATTTCCACCAAATCATAAGTGCACTCCAAGTTAGTCATCAAATCTAATATGGGAACCCATTATAGGTGAAAAAAGTAGATGCTCACATGGAAAAATAATCTATTAAATAATGAAATCCCCATGGGGATTCCATTCTAAATTATGTGATTGGGATGGGGCTCTTATCATGTTCCTTCAAAGTGAAACTTTCTCCAGGGAGAAGCCACTTTGATAAATATCACTCTAAATTGTTGGCCTTATTCCATGTGATAACAGTATGTAAATCAAAAGTGACATCTACAATGGGTAAGTTAAAATACCTATTGAATTCCTCACCCACAATATATGTGATAATAGTGTTGTTGTCAATGTAATGAATATATTTTTTATCCAAGATTCTCCCCTTGAAGAAGAGGCCCCGTAGTAAATAAATACATGGTATAAACTCTAGATTCATAATTACATAGTGTAGGACTTGGTATTTGATGGGAGCAAGTCCTTTACCAACTAATTATCTTCATCTACAATGTCCTCCTTGAGTGAAAATGAGTCCATGTTTTTAACCAATTCCCATAATTCTAAATAATTTACATATCACCCATCAAGCATATTATCCTCAAACATAGTATCTAGGTATTTTGTAGAATCCTTGATTGAGAATATGGATGGTGTGGGGGATGTCTTGTAAGACCAAGATGATGATGCCATGGTAATCCAAATGATTACTAATATGTTCTAAGATTTTGATAATAGAATATACTTCACTTAAATTTACTTTATAAATCACAAATCACTTAGGCAATAATTAGGGATTTTGAATTGTTTAAGTCTGAAGTCTACTCAAGCTTGTAGATGGAATGATATGAAATCAGTTAGGGGATCAATATAAATATATCTCCTTCATTAATTTATGATTTGTGTGTCATTACTTGTTAATGTCTATAAGATTATCACCTTGATTTTATTTGAATTTTATCACCCTATCCTAGTGTACATTCCACATAGGATGCCTTGTCATTTAGGGTGCTACCATGTAGCCTTTCTTCTTTTTCCATATGTCATTACATATCCTAGTCAAGGTAACCAAACTTTGATTTCAGGCCAAATAAATCTAAATCATAGAATGTTATTTATAAATATTATGATCCCAAAGTTATCAAAACAATTTTTTTTGAAACAAAGTTGCAGATGACAAATCTTGCTGAAGGAATCCTTCTGATGAAAAGTCTTCAAAATAAAGTTCCTGAAGCCAAGCCCCTGATATCAAAGTTTTAAAATCAAAAGTCTTCAATTAGAATATTTTCAACATAATCCTTCCAAATTTGTTTTTTTTTAAAGATTAAGTCTCTTAAGTAAAGTCTATGGTATGAAATTTACTAATAAATAATCTCTTGAAGACTAAGACCATGAAGAAAGTCATCGATGAAAACCCACTAAAGTAATTGTTGCCAAAGTGAAACTTACTGAAACCTACCAAAGTAAAGTTTTCATGGACCAATCTTCTTGATAATAATATTTTTGATTAAATCCTTATGAAATGAAAGTTTCCAATGTAAAGGTTTTGAAGACCAAACTTTCTAGAATGAATGTTTATAATGAGAAACATTTTGTAGAGAATCCTTTTGAAGAGAAATTCTTCAATGAAAGCTTCTAAAATGGAATTCTACCAATGACTAAATACTCTAAAATAAAATAGTCTACATGCCTATCATATAAAACCATTCTTTCTATCTTTTTAAATAAAAGGTTATTCCAAACAAGTACTTTCAAATGAAAAAAGTATACCATAACATACACTAAAGGCACCAAATTTTTACAGATAATAAAAGTATCATAACCCTCAAAAATCTTAGGTCTCCATCCAAGACATTCATTATTTCTAAAAAATAAATGGGGTCCCCAATTTTCAAATAAAAATAAAGGGTGGGGTGTGTTGAATTTAACAACATATATTCCACATTCTCCTTTAATCATAGTTAATGATATAAAATATAGTGATAATCTCTCTCTTCACTTAGATACAATGAATAATACAATTAATTTATCTTCATCTTTATAAATATTACAAGATGCAAATTACAATTAATTAAAAATGTGATATGATAACATATATCTATATTTACAAATAAAATATAATGATGTAGTATGTAATGACTATCCACATAGTCCCACTCAATGTGAAAATGCATAAAGGTGTTAATTTTGAAAAAAATTCTCTCTCTCGATCATACTAAAAATTGATGTGATAATTATAATCCTATCCATGTTAAAAATCATGGGTTAACCCATGATCCTCAAGTTTACACCAATGTTTCCTTAGAATCCAATTCTCAACCATGTAATGAAAATTGTCATGATCCTATTATACTAATGTTTAAAATGGATAATCACTTACAGCACATAAGTGAACATTTCCAAACAACTAATATTCCTATAAGTCATATTGTATCCATGGTGCATGCCATTAGATATATCCAAAATCAATTTCATGATCTCAATTTAAAAATTGCATCATGTGAAAATATTTAAAAAATCTTATCCTAGGATAATCCCTTACATGAATTGTATTCGAACATCCACATCCAAAATAATTTTTTATGCTTACACTAACATTGTTTGATGGATGTGGATATCCTTGTCCTCATTTATAATAACATGCCATTTCTTTTGGAGACTCGGGGAATGATGGGTATATCTTAAATATTTTCACATAAGTATTATAAGAGAAGCTTTAGATTGGTTTTATAGTTTACCCAGCATCTCCTTGTCCAACTTCAAAAATTTATAAGATGCATTTTTATTTTATTATCATAAATACATGGTACCTAAGCTCATATTAGAATATTTATAAATTTTTTAACAAGGTCAAAATGAGTCATTTAAGACTATATTTTGTGGTTCAAAAATACTCTACACTCTCTAAATTATCAACCCTTAGATTTGAAAAACCAATTTATCTTTAATATAGGTCTTTTATCTCCACTCAAATAAAGGTCCATGCATAAAATGTTCACCTCTTTTTTGAAATTATACATGGATGTATTTAAATATGCATGTGAGATACATTATATAACAAGAAAGGTTAGCCAATCATAATCACATACAAACAAGAAACCAATTATCCATAAAAATTAGAATCCAACTATGGCATCTAAAGGAAATAATTCACTATAATTCATTTGAATGTTAGTTAAAGCACCTAAAATAGTTATTATCAGGGAATAAAAACTAAAATTACTTAATAAAGGAAAGGAAATGGTTTACAAAGCATCAACTAAAGTGAATAATCCTACTCCCAACTAAAGGCCATTACTCCAATTTGACATATTAAAAGATCAACCACATAATATTCATCATAAAATTTTGGATTAAAATTTAATTACTCTCCCTATTAATTATTATCATCCTCCTCATCATCACAAGTCTATAAAAATAAATGCATTTTTCACTTATCATGGAATTAATGGACATAGGGTATTGATTGTTATGCATTATGAGAAAATATTACACAACCTGTTGATAAATGGATTATCACATTTTATAGAAATATAATAAATAAGAAAGATATATAGATCAATGATAATATCACATCTCCAATTTAGATACCTAAGAAATAATATCACAACACAGATTGGAGCTAAAATAAAGTAATATCTAAATATCAGTCTCAAATATATGTACCAAAAGTAATAATTATAGGTGAAAAACATATTTATAGAGCCACACATAGAGTATCATATGATAGATATGAATGGGGCACAATTCTTATTTCTATCAAGATGGTCCACTTGCTCACTAGTTTCTAATTAAGTTTATACATTAAAGCATTGAAAACATAAATAAGCCATTTCATTTTCCAATATATTAGAATTTACATTTAAAAAATATCAAAATGCCATGATAATTATTATAACAAAGTCCAAATATCAAAACACTATACAATATCAAAATGCCACATGAGTTACTATATCAAAGTACAAACCATATCTAACAAGCATATGCAAAATTAAATAGTCCACATACGTCTCAAATAAGAAAAACTAGAATAAATACATATCAATAAACATAATTTTTTTTTGTATAAGTATACAAATAATCCATCCATAAATTTATAATGGGCTCATTTCCCTATTTATCTCCACCTCCCTTAGCTTCTACATCACCAAACTCTAAGAAAAAGTGACTATCTAAAGAATAAACTGCACTATAAACTACCCGATCTCAAGCATGATCAAATAATCCATTCCTAATCCTAATATATAGCCACATAAAATTATATCACTTCATTCTCTTTTTATAACTGCACATACTCCTCAAAAGCAATTTAGGTTAGATCAACCAGTAGAGTTGAAGGTGGCATATGTTGCCTCATGAACTTGGCTCTCAACTAATCACACTTAGTGATAAGTGAATATTTAATTATCCACCACATCATCTTGTGATATAAACACCAAAACATATTATACCATTACTATCATATCATGATCAAACATGGAAGCATGCTATGTTGTAATATATATGACTCGTTACAATATAGTGCTCACATACCTTCCACTTGGTATGTATCACATGGTGTGTGAGCACTTGAAGGTATGTATATATTATAATAAACCAATAATCATCACCCCATATGAGAAATAAAATAAATATATTAAATCTATGTTAATTTTATCTTAATCAATTAAACTATATAAAAAACACTAAAATGCACATAGACTTACTCATAGGTGGAGCCTAATGATGAGCTGTGGAAACACCACCTAGAAATGTTGCACCTTTGGAAAAAAATAGGCCACCTTTGGGTTGAACACCATTGTGTATAGGTAGAGGTAAAATCTACATCATTAGTATTAGGTGTCTGAATGACTAGGTCAACATCAGCTAATGGGATAGGGGCTAGGTCCAAAGGAGTAGGATGACCCATATCACCCTCTCACTATGGAGCCCTAATAGATCAATTCCATATGTATGTCATATGGAAGGAAAAATTTAGGAATGATAAAATATTTATTGACATGATCAAATTGAAATTACTCATACATGTTTGGCCACCGATCATGAAACCAATAACTAACTTGAATCTATCTCAACTCAACTCTATCATTTGGCCATCCACCAAACCTCTTATAAGGCTTCCATATAATATCACTATTAGTTTATAGATATAATAACTAGTGACACTCCATTTTTTCACCCATCATAAACCTATATGTCCCCACCCATATCTCTATATTTATCTGAGGATGTACCCATCCACCATGAGGTGTGCCCATAAGACAGATAAAATAAATATGTTCATATGCCCAAAATCAAAAAAGTGTTGTTGAGCCCAGCCCTCTAATAAACACCTCTTAGGTAAACCTATTTATATACATATATAATTGGGCCAAAGTTATATGATCCCAATAAATATCATTGTATGATCCTTAATATCATGGACAAACATGTGCATCCAAAAATAAATATCCACCCCACCAACATGAATAAAAAAAATGATGAATTTAAAAATCCTCAAAAAATTTACCAACACAATATTAGATTACAAAATGGTATTATTCTTGGTAAAATAATTGTCTCCTCAAGCATGCCCTATCACATACAAATGTACCAAAATAATATGGGTTGACACACTAGCACCTTGCAAAACCTCTCACTGACTAACTATCAATCGTCACATAATGTGCCACCCAAACTCTAGTGTGATAATAATATGCCCTATCATGATCCATATGGTGAAAATATCTGAATCTCATCTCTTAGCTAAGGCCATCATATGCATATCATATGGAATTAAGGTTAGACACCCAATATGCCCCAAACTAGTTACATCAAACATCTCTCTTTTATCATTAGATAATGCTAGAACCCTCACAATATTTGTCATATGTTCATGACAAAAATTGATTAATGGCATATCATCTTATAAATACAAGTTCAAAATAAACTAACATCAATAATCATATATAAGTATTTAATTAACTTCATTAAAATCATGAAAATTTAAGAAACTAATACTTATCATACAAATAGGATTATGGTCCTTAGGATAGGTCCATAAATAGGTCTATCCTCACCCATACAGGTTCATGAATAAGTCCAAAATAAACCAAATGGGTGCATGATTAAGTTCAAATTCACTAATGGTGAGTCCAAAGACCCTTAGATAGGATTGAACCAAACAATACATGACCATAAAACCTTAAAAAATTATTTAAACTAATTTAAAATGCATATTTTTTCAAAATTTACAAAAGTAAAATTTTGAGTTTTTGGGAATTACCAAGGCTAACACATCCTTTAACTATAGGTTAACTAGCACCTACTCAAACCGAGTCAATCATACTAGTCTCTCATTTTTTTCATGATGTATTTATCAAAGTTTGAAATCATATATTGTTAACATGAAAATGAAATGTAGTTTCTTTTATCAAACAATATATTTATATGATTTAACCTTTTTATTTTTTATTATAGTTTGAAACTTTATAATTAATCCAAAAAAATTGTGCATGTTATATCATAGGGGAATTTTTTATAAATCACTCCCCATGAGTTGTATTGGGACACATGCAATGCACCCTTATGCATGGTACTATTTTTATCACATATATCATTTTATTTTTAAATGTCAAAATTTTCTCCTACCTACCTATACTTGTTATGTCTCACAAATTTTATAGCCTTTGTAAAAACATCTTTAAAAATGTAATAAATCCTCATACTATAATTCAAATGATCAATAAAAAACACTCAATATGTAAGCAAAAATTATTTCATAAATAAATACTATTCTTTCGATATGACGTTCTCAATTCTCTCATGCTTCACACCAAAATAGGGGCATCCAATTGGATTATTATAAAACAATTATCAACATAATTTATAGTATTAAAAATGGTTTAAATGAGTTATAAAATATAGGCTTATGATATATTCAAATTACACATAATGATATTGGGGACACATGACATATAGGTGCACTAAAAAATTAGATTAAAGGCAAAATACAGACATGTAAATAACATAAATCTATATTATTTTCCATAGTAAAAATTATTCAAAAGTAGAAACATAATATATATTATTTCATCGATACAAATTATGGGGGAATATGATAGGCATATGCACCCTCTTGGCAAAATAAATAATACACAATCATGCACACTTGAATGTATATGCATGAGCATGTGAAAAATTTTATAGGTTGTAAATAAAATTAAAATTGAGCATATAGATGCATATAATAAGATATCATTGACACATATTCAAATAAATACACACTATTCATTCATGCTCATGCTTATTCAAGGCAACAAAAATGTAAAATTCAAAATTTCAAATTACAAAGAGAAAATATGAAAATTTAAAGGTAAAAATATTCATTTCAAATCAAATAATATGATAAATGTGGTCATTATGGGGGAATGAAAATATTTCATTCCATTTTATCATGTAAATTATAATCTAGATCCATCTGTAATAGTGTGATTTGAATATGTGTGGGTGATGTACATTCGAGTCTAGTGACACTCAATGACCTTGGCATCACTTCCTAGTGAACCTAACATGGTTCCACCTTTTTAGGATTATTGCATTGGGTACTATTTATCATTATTAAGAGTTATAATGATGCATATTTCCAACTCACAAGCTTTATTATTTATATCCAAAACACCAAACTTGATCACTCTTAAACCTTGAAAAAACACTTCAGTATAAAATCTTGTATTCTCCAAGTGCTACAAAAAGGGGGTATTATCCAATATATTATCAAGTTAATATGGTAATCGATATAATGACACATGATAACAAAATTAAATTCTATTTACCACTTAAGTAAATATTATTTTACATAGCTAGGAAATGAATAGGATTGAAAGCATCATTTTGCTTCTTGGCACAAATCAAACATTCTCCACAAATGAAAAACTCATACATGTGTACTCTCTCCTTTATATTTACATTTAAAAATTAAAAATTTAGATTTATTAGATTTTTAATATATGGATGTTGACTACTAGATGTGTTATTATAGGTTCAGTCATAACATAGCTAGTGCAAAAGGCACCAAATTCCAAAATAAAAGACAAAGCATGTCATCCACACTCAAGTTTCAGTTCTTTCCTTTACTCTCAAAAATTTCATTACTATAATAAAGGGGGTGAAATATAGCCACCCAAAATTTGGTACAATCCCATTTTTTATGTCATTTATTATAACTTTATATGTATAGAATATTGATAAAGAATGAGGCATCTATTTTCACATTTTATTTGAGTTTTTCTCTATTTATGATTGGTAAGTTTTTTTATTGGTCATTTATATTTCCACTGTATCATGGAGATCTTGAATCTTAGTATTTTTTACTTATAGATAAATCTATATAAGATTGATAGGGGTGACTTGATACCTTGCCCACATCATGTAGACTTGTCTAAGAATACTTTTAATACTTATTTTAGTGGCATGTTTCATTTTATTCTTATTTTTTACCATTGTGTATTATCTTGGATAAAATTTTGTGCACTAATAAGTTTCAAATTAAAAATTAAAACATCTATAAATACAAATTTCCTCCAAGTCATCAGGGATGGTTCTCCTCATTCTACAAAACTATTCAAATATTTTCATGTTCTATCTATAGATCTCTTGAATCAACATTCAAATTTGAATCTTCATCTACATACTTGTGCCAATGGTAAAATATGAGAAAGAGCACATATGTTTAAAATAATCATTCTAAACACACACATAAGTGGATAATTCCATTTGAGTTTGAGCCCTCTTTTATGTATTGACAATGTATTGTAATGCTTGGTTTTTCAAGTGGGATCAACTAGGGTTAGTCCAAATCATTCCCTCTCTCTCGATCCCCTTGGTTTTTATGTATGAAACTAAAGTTTTTATTATTTCAAATACTTCACACAATATTATAAAGTTATAGATGCATCCATGATCTCTATTTATATAGGCATAAGTGGTGAAATAATTAGTTATATATCATAGTTAACTAGGACATGTATGTGATAAATAGACTCAGGCATACTGCACTTATATCCTCCTACTATGCTCATGTTGAATTTTTTTAGGACTTTGATATGTCACCTTTATATCTATAGTTTTCCTATATTTATCTAATTATAGCTTATCACAACTAGATGGGACAAGTCCATGGTTAATACACTTGAGTGCACTATGATGTTGTTCTTTAGAGTGGACCTATCTAAATTATTTTTTTAATTATATGATTGATATTAAACCTAAATAGTCGCATACCATTATGATTTTTACAATTAAATAATCAAAATAGTCTATTGGTATTTGTGTGTGAACTAAGTATCATTCTTTCCTTATGTTTTCCAAAAATAGTTATTTCTACATTCAACATCCTTATTAAAATTAGAATAGTTAAATATTGTTTATCTTTATCATTATAATATTTATAGTTTTACACCCATATAATACACTTAAAACACTATCTTAATCAATTTACATATTTAGTGTTTTATTAAAAATAGGGTAAAAGAATTAAATAAGGATATAAGTGTGTTGTTGGAAGAGGGGATATGGAAGAATTTTTGACAAATAATTTGATTTGAAATGTGGTCAACACTCCAAAGGGTAAATATTTTTCTTAGATATATTATCTTAGTAGAATTACTAAATACGATCACTTACAAAAGATGAAGCTTATAGGACCTGTTATGGATAATGTTTACATGGGATATTTACTGGGATGGTAAATAGTAACAGTTGATATTTACCGAGAGGTAAATATTTATTATAACCACATGGTTAATATAGTAGGTTAGATTATATTATTGTTGTTAAGATATATTATTATTTTTTATAACAATATATTGTATTTATTTTGTGCTTAGTGTGAGATATTTTGGGTGAGAAATTAGTGGAGAGAATATAGGAATATAATTCCTATAAAATATGTAATCTCATGGAATGTATAATATCAAAATAAAATAATATATTATTATTGTTTAAATTAAGATATTTTTTTGTTTCTTTCTCTATGTAAACTCATAAAATTTACAATAGTGGTATTAGAGTAGAGTTTGATCTCTCTGTGATGGAAAAATAATTTATTTGTAGGGGTATTCATGTTGTTTTTTATTTCCCCATTTGATGTAATTTCTCTTATGCAATTCATGTGTAGTTTTAGCTTTGTGGATTTTAGTTTTTAGTAAGTTATCTACATTTAGAGTAGAGTTTGTTTGGAATCTTTAGATCTAGTTAACATGTCAGTCAAGTCTACTATATCCATCTACTTCATGACTGAGTGGTGACTCATCTGCCATCTTCAAATATCGTAGCACAAGATCTCTCATTTGATCTATATTCAAAATCAACAACATTATATTGTTTATATATTTTCCATTTGGAAGATATAAAAGCTTTATATCTCCCTATAGTTTATAGAGTGGAGTAAGACCAATAAGATATATATTTGATGCCCTATGAATTCTAGTGTTACTTCTAAGATGCCAAGTGCATAGCTATTTGAGCCTTCACTAATGCATTTGGATGACCAATTCACATGTTAAATCAGATCCATAATCACTTTTGGTTGCTCTCAAATTGCATTGGGCATCAAGTTTGTCATATTTGAATCTAGCTGCACTCTCTTTGGCATCTACAACATTGGAGAAATCAAGTTGGTTTTGCCCAACTAAAATTAAATTTTTCAACTTTCTACCAATAAGTGTGAAGATATGTATGCATCTAAACATAAAACAATTTTATATGGAAAAATTTTGTGAGCTAGATTATCTCTGGTAAACATTGAAACCTATTTTTCACTTACATCAACTATGTTTTGCCACATTGCATTGAAAGAGTCCAAATAGACGACCCCACCATTTTCACTAGAACATTTATATGGTATGTCACTATGTCAGTCCATCTAATAGTTTATTAAGTTATGTTTATGGTCATTTTATATTAAGGAGAAAATATTTTTAATTTTTTAATCTTTAGTCATTGTAAATGTTATGGTCTTGTATTTTTTTTTGTTAGAAAGTAATTAATTATTATTTTCATGTTAATAGGCTTATTTTTAATGTTTGTAATTCTTTTATGTTTGGTCATAAGCCTATATTAATTAAATTTTTGAAGTCGTTTAATATTTTAAGATTCATGTCATTTTGTTATCAAAGTCGAAGTCAATAAAAAAAAATAGTTTATAGTATTAAGTCAAATATCTTTTATAGATAAGTATTATTTTTTAATTTGTCAAATATTTCAATATTAGCCTTATGATATATTAAAAATTAATAGAGTTATTATAGTTAGTGTCAAAAATTATTCAAGAGTCATTTTATACATTATGCCATCATTTGTCAAAAAGTAAAATTGTAAAAATTTAAAAAAAAAATTGTCTTACAGATGCATTTTTGGGCATACCCGACATCCGATGAGCATGTTAGTCTTGTGGGGGTGACCCAATTTTAGTCAAAATGACATAAAACTAAGCTTCACCAACACATTTACTAAGTCAGCAATAATCCACTGAAGGAAGGAGGCAAATAGAGGCAAGAGGATATTTACACCTATCATTTGTCACCAATGATGAGATTGTTGATATGCTAGGGTAGCACATTTGTGTGGTGTGTATTTTGTTTTCAATTGTGTGGTGTGTTTGTTTGTTGGAAATGTTCATATTGTGGGAGGGGAACATAGAGCAATATTTCATTTTCCATTTAGACCAAACTAGCTAAAGTCGAGGAACACTACCAGTGGTAGTGGCAGTCTTCTTTTCTATGTGAGATTGAGTGACATGATCATACATAGTGGATACAAGTAAGAAGTTGATTTCTTACAAGGTCAAATGTGACATTCAATGTGTGTTTTCTTTCAATTCCAGTTTGGTGTATGAAAGATGTAAACAAAATCTTGATGTTTTAACTCCTAGTAGAAAACATTATAGAGTGTGTCTCTAAGTTTATTGTAACACTCATAGATTTGTAAAGGGTTGGTGGTTGATATATAAAACCACTGATGTAAAAAGGTAGTTAAAATTTTACTAGTGTAGCGGTCCTTTGATTGCCTTCTTTCTTTATGAAGATGATCTGCTAATAGAATGTTGAGTGCATTCTTTTCATGGAGTAAAGGTGGGATGCATTCCTTCACATAGTTCTGGTCATGTGTAGCAATTCATTCAGCTAGTTGGAAGTTTACATGATTTTTTTTGATCTAGATTATGATACAAGCCCGTGCAACACATTTCAATATAAAAAGGATTTATGTTGTACCATGTCAACATTAGGGGGGTGAATGTTACAAATAATGTTTACATGGGATATTTACCAGGATGGTAGCTAGTAATAGTTAATATTTACCAAGAGGTAAATAGTAAATAGTTTTTATGATCATATCGTTAATATGGTGGGTTAGATTATATTATTATTGTTAAGATATATTTTTATTTGTTATAACAATATATCATATTTATGTATGTGCTTAGTGTGAGATATTTTAGGTGAGAAATCAGTGGAGATAATATAGGAATATAATTCCTATAAAATATATAATCTCATGGAATGTATAATATCATAATAGAAGACTATACTATTATTGTGTGAATTAAGATATTTGTTCAACTCTTTCTCTGTGTAAACTCTTACAATTTACAATAGGACCTTATGTGTATGTAATGTGTAGAGAGGAGAGTGAATTTTTGGAACATCTCCTCCTTTCATTGTAACTATGCTAGAAATATGTGGTCATATTTTATTTTAATATTAAACCAACCATAGGTTTTCCCAAGTCTAGTGAAGGATAATTTTTACTATTGACTTGAAAGAATGAAAATACTTTCTAGTCTTTGGATTTCAGCCCCAATTGATGTAATCAAGAAAATCTATTTAATGTAGAATAAAAAAATATTTAATGATATGGTTGTAGGTTGGGATTGGAGTTGGGTGAAAATTGAGCACGTTATTTCTAGTAGTGTCTCTCTTTTATATTTTTTTAACAAAAATTTGTTAAGATTAAAAGATAAAGATATTTTTTAAAATTGGCCCAATATGTTTTTGTCCTCAATTTAGTAGCCATAAGATAAGAAAAAAATGAGTATGGATGATACATGGATTCTGTTAGAGCATCTTACTCATGCGTGCTAGGCTTCAGGTATTTATTTTTACCTGGTTTTATCTTATGTGGGATTTATTCCCACATTAGTTAGTTTAGCTTTCTTATTGTTTTTACTTGCACATATAAGCAAGTGATATTTAGTATAATATACTTGCTTCTTTATGCTTTACATGATTTTGTAATACTTTTCATATCTCATTGTGTGTCTAACAATTGATTTTATTTTATATTGGTTTCTTCTGAGTATATGTTGAAGCATCAATGGCTATGGTAATGAGATATTAGAGAGATCTTGGCTGAAGGGTTTTGATAAGTCTTTCATGGTAATCAGATTCATTCTATAAGTAGTTGTTACTCATCCTAGGATGTCTTTCAATGTTATTGAAAAACATCTAAAATCTATCATGCACCTATAGATAGTCATCTAGTTGACTGGCATTTGACTTATGCATTGAGATCTTGTTTTTATTTACATTGATTAGATATGCACTCCTTAGAAGCCTCCTCTTTCCTGATCCATATGATCTTTGGTTGTATATATTATTGGGTTTGTTTTAGAATGTATTTTATTGTGTTTATTTTGAACATGTCTCTTCTATAGATTTTGATCTTGTGTGAGTCGTGTGTATTGGAGGAATATGATTGAGATCTATCTTTTTTCAACCTAGGCACTAGAGGGGAAATGGATTTTTTTATTATAAGTGGCATATTTTATTTTTTGGAACATTTATGGACTATGTGAAGCGTCACTCTTTTCATCTTACCTAGATGGTTATATTTGGAGGAAAGGCATTAGAGGGAATGAGATGGGCATTGATTATTTTTATTGTGTTGAGTTTTCTCTAGGTTTGTACTAATGCATGGAGCAAGGAATTGAAGTGTATGATTAGAGACTATTCTAAAGTATTACCAAACCTAAATTTACAAACTGACACCATAAAATAGTGCAACATTGAAAATCTATTTGTTGGTTTATGCTTTGATATACTAGTTGGTTGTGTCAAACATTGGAAGATATGCTACCAAGATTATGTGGACTTTTCTTTGGTTTATGTCTCACCTATGTGTAGGCTTACATTAATTTTTTGTAATTTTTTTGTATTTTACATAAATATCCCACCTTCTAGTCTACGTTTGAATATATAGCATGGAACTTGGCATTCAATCCAAGCATCAACATGAGAATAGTGACATTTTGATGTTTCGACCTACATCAGATTTATTTTGTCTAATCTTGTCTACATACAAATTTTTAGATATGATGAGCATGGATTTTACTTTTAGATCTATGTTTACCTCATATTGTGATGGGCATTCATTTTTTTAGTCTATGTTGTGTTTTGCATTGATCTGCCAAGTGTTAGAAGGAGGATATATCTAATTGAATGTTGTGGCAATGCCTTGGTAAGTCTCCTTTTTTCTATGTAACAAGTTTGTGTGGACATAGAGAAAATTTGATCCCATTTATACCTCCATTTTCATCTAATAAACTTGAATTTTGGTGCTACCTTGGTACACTAGTTAGAGGATAAAATATAAGTTGAAGTGGGGTGTGTTAGAACTAACAGCCTGCTTGGTGCCATTTTAGGGTTTCCATAAGAAAAATACACTTACCAAATCATAAGTCAATAATAATCACTCATTTTTCCTCTTAAACATAGTTTTATATTCATTATTTATGTCAAATAGATGTATTTTTTTCTTAAGAAGTATAGTTCACTCGCACATGCATAGAGGTCATTAGATGGATCTATTTTGAATTTTATTGATTTGAGGAGATTTATGATTTTGTGTTAGTTCCAAAAAGTGGTTGGAAGGATAGGTAGACCTTAGATTTAATACATTTTTTTAATTTTTAGTGTAATTTATATTAAATAAGCCTTATTGATGGGAGCACAATTGTTTAATAACTTTTGATTAGTAGCTCAAAATCGAGTACCATTTTTTGAAAAAGTTCATGTTTTTCAATTTCCCATGCATTGAGTCTATTTACATTGTAAAATGAACTAAAATATAAAGTGATACATTCTAAGGGGTCTCTTCATATTGGTTGTGTTACCTTTGTTACGGTTTATGGTGAAATTTTAGTGGTGATGTATTTGATATTCTTTGAGAATTTGTTGAGGGAATATTTTTTATTTTACATGTAATTTATCTTTTTAATTTATCAAATATCAGAGGGTGAGGTCCAGTCTAGCAGGAGGTCAGACCCCCTCACAGGTAGCATAAACTTTCTTATTACTTCTTCTAGATTGCATTATCATCATTTTTTGCACTAATGGATGCATTTTTGGCTAAGTCTGACATCCTATTATTGAGTTTTAATTTTCACTACTATGAGGATTAATATTTTAAGGGCCCTACATTATACATTATGCACACACTATCTCAAACGCTTTTTTTGGCTATTAATTCTTTTTTGTTGTGTTTTCATACATTATGTCTCTTTTTTAAATTTTCCACACTCTTTTATCATCCCATGATATGCATTAGTACTTTGACAAACTAATAGTTGTGCCATGTATCCTCGAGGCTCCTTTCTTATCACTTTGCCTTCTTCTATGGGGACACCTCTTCACTCCCTAATTTTTTGGAGCATCTCTCTGATGGATTTATGATAGGTTAACATTATCCTTATTTAGAGATACTTTGGTGAAGCCTAGTGTCTTTCTTGTTTTCATTTGGTGTTTTTTTGTGTATGATTTATATTATACTCACACTGATTTATAAAGTTCCATGGGGGGTTTGTTGATCTAGCCTTGTCTACTTTCATGCATTTGTGTGCTCTATTTTGGGCACCTTTTCACTTCATTAGTTTCTTATCTCTTCCATCACCACTGTGGGCCATCATCTTTGAGATACTTATCTATATTTTTAAAATCTTTTTTAAAAAATTGATAGTCTCCTTATTTGGAGTTATTCTAGTGTATATAGTATCAACTTGTTTAATGTTTGAGTAATAGATTTAAACTATTCATGTAGACCTTTATTTCTCCACTCCATCTATTTAGTAGTATGGGAGGGTGTGATGTACATTATACTTCTTCATGTTGAGAATTCCTTGCAAATGTAATACTCTTTTGTAATTTCATCACCACTGATAGTCTTCTTGATTGAAGCTATTTTGGTGAAGCCAAGTGTCAATTATTTTTGTGATCAAGTAGTGGATTTGGACCACTTGAGCAGATTGATTTCTTTTATGACTTGTGATTACTTGTAGTGCATACTTATTCAACATCATCTTTGGGGGGATTTATATCTCTCTCTTCTTATTTTCTCTCTTTTTTTTTGAGGGGGGGAAGTTTTTCCTATAGGTTTTTTCTTTTTACTCCACTCTATGAGAGTTATGTATTTTTCACTTTTGAGTGTGTTTTAGATTTTTCTTGTACACATGGGTATATTATTCAAGAAATTTGTTTTCCAAAAACCATATGAGTATTTTTACTTGACTCTATGGCCTTCTTGGTGATTCTTATAGTGACACCAATGTGGTATCCCCACTAGTGACACCAGTGTGGTAGCACCATTAGTATTTGTGCTCACTTCTCACCATCTTGTTTGAGGTTGATCAAGCGATGATTATTTGGGTTATCATTATACATAGTACTTTGGAGTACAATATTTTTATTGAGTGATCCTCGTATTTATCATGATTTCCACTTTGAATTGGTGCTTATAGAAACTTGACATCCATGCACTCTGACATGATGGATTGGTGTCTATAATGACACATGAATTCACACTTCATCCTCTATTGTTATCCCCTAGCTTCACTTGATGGGGTGTGTTTAAGTATCTTACTCATGCTTACTAGGCTATAGGTATTTGTGTTTACCTACTTTTGTTTTATGTGGGTTTTATTCCACATTGGCTAGTTTAACTTTCATATTGTTTTGTCTTGCCTATATAATCAAGTGTTATTCATTATAATATACATGCTTCTTTATGCTTTGTATGCTTTTGTAATACTTTTCATATCTCATTATGTGTATAACAAATGATTTTTTTTTCAATTGGTTTCTTTTGAGTATATGTTAAATCATCAATTGCTGTGGTAATGAGATATTGGAGAGATCTTTCTTCAATATTTTTTATAACGCTTTCAGATTCCACCTAGATTTGGTTTTGTGAAAATAAAATTTGATGGAGATACATGAAATATTCTAGGAGTAATAGGAGCAAGTTGTTTAATCCATTATACTCAAGGAAAATTATTATGGGGATGTTATTTTTTCTTGATGAAAGCTACCAATAATGAATATGTGGATTTTTCTTTGTTGGAAGGGGTGAAGCTAGTAAAGGATAAAGGATTTTAGGAGGTGATTATAGAATGGATTTAATAGTTATCATAAATGTAATGCTAATGGAATGACTCTTAGGTGGAAATTAAAAACCATTATTTATAGAGATATGGAGTTAGTAAGACACATGAGCTTTATTTTTTTCAAGATTGTTTAAGATAATTCAATCGAATAGCTAATTTTGTAGTAGTGACCCAAGTGACTAAGTGGATTTATTATAAATTTTAAATTATGAAGCCAAATGGGGGATTATAATTAGGAAGAATATTCCTTGAAATGTATTTATTTATAAGTTTAAAATTTTAGTTTGATTTATTTGAATTTTTAGTGCATCATTGGAATATATTAGTACTAAAAACTATCTACCTAGACTAGCGTACAAAGTTTGGATAGGGTGACTCAAAAATATGTTACTCATTATTTCTTCATGGGTGTTATTGAAGACAAATTTTAGCTTTATTGTGTTTGGATAAAAAAATATTGGTCAGTAGATGGAGGACACATAATTGTGTAATGGATATTATTCTATATGTTTTTAGATATTAAATGAATTACTACTAAAGAATAAAATAGTGACTACAAAAGTTTTTAGTGGTGGCTCAAACATAATTTTTGGGTAATGGATGTATAAGTTCTAGGTAAAGGTAGCAACAAATCTAGGTAGGTCTTGTTTAATATATTTTTTTGAATATTTTTAGAAGATGCAAAATACCCTTGATAGTGATTGAATAAAATTTAGAGTTTTGGCTATGGCTAATTTTGTGTTGTGGATGTTTATGTTTCTAAGTAGTGGTTGAGAAATATTTTGGGTTGTGGTTATAGAAGATGGACTTTAATGCAAAAATATCTATATTTTAGATTTAGAAGATTGATTTAAAGAGGATTTTCTATTTTAAGATTATGCTTATGTGCCATGTTGTATAATAAAACTTCAATTTATCTTTTTTGGCTTTATGTGGATGGTTTTATACCATTATCCTATGTAATTTCAATAAAATTTGACTTTTTTACAAAAGTTTTTTATAAATGTTTAAATTAAAAGGATGTCTTTTTATCTTGATAATGTAGTAGATTAGAACTAATTATAAAATATATATTTTATATATTAATTAAAGGGTGAGGGCACCATCAACCCTCTATTTTGCAATTAAAAAACACACACATTGAGATAACTTAAACCCACAACTAAAATTTGACAAAAAAAGTTAATTTTAATTAAATTTCTTATGGGTGACTTCATTAGATCTTGACACATAAATGGTTGAGTTTTAATTTGGTTAATGCCACATTTTTAATAATTATAAGAGAAACGTGGGTAACTTAAAATACTTTACTAACACACATTTAAATAACTTAAACTCACACAATTAAAATTTGACAATTTTTTTATTTAATTAAATTATTCGTGGGTGCCTTAAATTATTCATAAAACATACATCATTAGGTTTCAAGTGGATTAATTATACATTAGTAAGAATTGTATGGTGAATTAATAGGCATTGGGTGACTTGATTGTCATATTAAACACTTAAACACTCATAATTGAAAGATGACAAAACGAAATAGTCTATAACTCCAATGTTATATAAATAATAACAAAAATAATGTTCAACCAAAATATTTAAACCATTATACATGTAATAATATACACATGGAAACCATAAAAATACATGAACAATATGCAAAATCCCAAGATAAAAATAATCTAAGGAAGACCATTAGGGTCTTATATTTACTTGATAATTTCCAACATCCTCTCACAGTCATTGTTGTCACATTGGAGTTACACCCCTTGAAGGAGTGGTTTCAAGGATCCTCCCTCCAAATGATACAATTGGATCACTTTGAGGCTATGGGTCACCTATGATTAGAGTGAACCTCTAGAGAGGGAAGGTTCCCCTAATGGATCACGTTGACTAACACTAACACTATTTTGCTTGCAAGGAAAATGGATAGAGAGAAAACAAAGATTGAATTGAACCTAATACCTAAAAAAGGAAGTCATACATGAGAATATTATGATGTCCTCTACTGTCTTAAGCATACATAATGCCTCTACTATCTTAAGCATACATAATGAGGGTAAAAGAGATAATATCATACACAACTCATAATATTATAACTCTTCTGTATAAGTGTTTTGTAGGGAAGCAGGGATCATGTGAAAGCACTTAGAAGGGTTAGTAAATGTCATTATAGGGGCTAAAATGGTGAAACTTATTAACTAAACACTACATGAACTTATTATCACACAACCTACAACCTGTAAATGAGTATAATCCTATAAAAAAGGTGAGGGAATTAGACAAAAAATCAAGGAGAAATTAGCTTCTTCACATTATAATATCAATAATCTCATGAATTAACACAAGATATAAGCATATGAGAAGTAAAATCAATTTTATTATTCATTCAAAGGCATAATATTTGGTAGTACAGGTATATATAGGGGTAGATTTTTATTACAATCAATAGAGAGATCATGGATGGACAAATTTTTGTAGCATTTATGTGATTAAAAGAGTAATCCATTATGGCTACAATTTGCCTACTTAAATAGGTAGATTCTAGAGCTTAGGGGATTTGATTGGTCTTATCCACTACCTTAGGAAGTTTAAACAATCAATCATGATTGGGGAGGTGGATCGAGATAGTGGGGATCTCATTTGGATTGTTATGACCACCTTACATAACTACCTACCATGCCCATTTAGGACTACAACTTATCTAATGATGAATAGTGCCAAATTCCACCATCTTTCCACTCATTTTATGATTTAAAGCTAAGTTATGCTATGATTTTCATGTCAAACCACTCTGTGATTGATTCTATGAATCAATTTAGTTACATAGTCTACTCATGAATTAAATAGTTAAATGGGAAAAATAGGTTATTAGATTAATCTTAGCCAATACCAACATAGATGCCAACAAAATCCTTAGTGGTGGATTATATCTACATTTTGACATCAATCTCATTCTATGATTTCTTACTTTTATGAGTATATTCCTTCTTGGGCCCCACAAACTAGCTTCTTTTTATTTATGGGGCCAATTCCCCTATGATTAATACCACATGGAAAAAATTATTTGGCTTAGAAACCCTATTGTATCAGTCTATGTTTTTTAGTTTGGAAAAATTCTAAGTTTATAGGTGCCCATATGTCCTCCTTCGAATGGGTTATAAATCCCTAAGCTCTACCAGGTCCATGCAGTTACTTGTGGTTGGTCCTGACCCCTTCCACATGGCTCTTTCTCACTCTTTCATTACTTGGATAAGGATTCAAATGGATTTTTACTGTTCTCTCTATGATGAAGTGATATTTCACCATGAAACATCATCCTACTCACCCACTGATTTGACACACTATTGGGCTTTCATGAACCACATTAAGTTGCAGAGAAACATGATTTCACCATGTGGTAGCATCCAACTAACCCACTAGACTAGAGGGATTTTAACCTATGTTAATAGTTTTGGTCACCAATATTATGATATGTGGAATCATCCCACTAAATCACTTTCCTAATACTTTGCTGACATGGAGATCCATTGACAACTTTGAATAAAGTTAACTAAGTGTCAAAAAGTGTTTTGAAAGGGATCAAGACCAGTATGAGATTGAAACATGACACTAAATGAAGATATTTTTTTTTAATTTTACTTATTGATCCTTTTCTTAAAAAATGTGACACAATTTTTGGTATTCAAAACGTTTTCAAACTCTCAATCATGTAAAAATTTCAAGAAGCTTTTTGCCAAAAATCATGAAGGTTGACCTATTTGAAAATATGATAAGTATTTTTTTCCTTTTAAAACATTCACATCAAAACATGTAAAGACATAAACCTTGAAGAATGAAGGATTGATTCCTTTCCTGACTTAGCCTTTTATAACAATCATGAAGCTCCAAATTGAATTTAATGTTGCTCTTCCATGGTGACCAAAAATGGTCAACATTCTTGTGACTTATATGGGTTGCTTGCCTACTAATTAGGAACCTAGTAGCCCATGAATAAATACATTATGCATGGATTTTTAGAAGCATCCAAAACTTCTCACATTTTGAAAGTATGGCCTAGTTATAACCCACTTGGCCCACTACTGAATAAACTAAACTAAGATTCACCTTCAACAAAAGGGAAATAAAGCAATAAGAAAAAATGTTCAAAATCATCTAGGTAAAGGAAAGTGACTAAAATAATTTTAAATGATACATGGAATAAATAAAAGTATCTAAACTACTATATACTGAACTCTAAAAACTTTCAAAATTAGAACTTGAGATGGATCCCATTAACTAGGATAAGCAGTTCTTTTCCACCTGGATTTGATGATTGAAAGGAATTGGCATGTTTTCAAGTAGTTATGATATAAGGCATCAAACTTTATGTGCCTCTATGGGTTGTATCTATCTTCATCCCATTTTATAATAACATCTCTTGCATGGAATGTCCTTATAACTTCACTTTTTTCAAAATAACTCTTCACTTTAACTTGATGAAGCTCCATTGTATGCATAGCGTGGTCTCTAACCTATTATAATTCCATTAACTCTAAAAAAAAATTCCATGGAACTTTCCTCCATCATTTTTAACTAGTTGAAGAGTTATAAAGATGGAAGTTCAAGAGATATAGGAATCCTTGACTCTCTCCCATAAACAAGCATGTAAGGGGAATTATCAACAACCCTTTTAAGAGTGATTCTATCAGCCCATAATGATATTCTAAGTTTTGCATGTGATTTTTTTGTTTCTCCTCCATGGTTATATTTATAATCCTAATAAGATTATTATTAGTGTATTATACTAATCCATTCCCTTTAGGGTTGTATTTATAATATGTACTCAAATGTATGCCATGCTTGAATGCCCACTCACTTATCCTAGTTCCAACAAAGGCCATTACATTATCAGAGATGATTATAAAAGTGACTCCAAACCTTGTGACTATACCCTCATAGAAGTATAATACATTAGTTTAATTTTCTTCCCTTAGAGCCACTACTTCCATCCATATTATAAAGTAATTAGTGGCTATTAATACACAATTATTCCCTACACTAGAAGGTGGGTTAATCTTCCCTATGAAATCTAAACCCCACTACATGAATGAATACTTTACCTAGATAGGGTGGATGGGAAGATCCACTAACCTCTATTTACTTGTGAATAAGGCACATTTTTTTCAATTCTCAACCCTTGCATATGCATCTATAAAAAAGTTAGGCCAATAGTAGCATGTCCTCATTATCTTCATAACTTTAGTTTATGGAGAAAAATGCCCACTTGATGGCCCATCATGAAATTATTATAGAATCCTAATAATTTTATTTGTTTCAACACATTTCAAAAGAACAACATTTTTAAGATAAGGAATAGATTGAAGTCTAAAGTGCCTCCTCTTATCAATATCCAAACCTAGATGACACTCATCTATTTGAAAAAAGTTGACCATATCTTACATCCAACTAGTAGGCGATGAAGGTGAAGTTGAATATTTCCCATCTTGGAGTACTAGGAAAACATTATTATCATCTTTCAAATCTGAAGCTAAATGCTTACACAAACCTCTACCTCTTACCAGCTTTGTGACCTTGATTTCTACATGATACTCCATTAATTTTATAATCTACCCTACCATTTTCTCATTAAATTTTTTTCTTAAGAGGAAATTATTAACACTTGGGTGTGAAACCATTATATACACCTTATGTTTAGAAACCAAATGCCTAAACTTCTTGAGACTTCTTATTAAAACTAGTACTTGCTTCTCTTTAAAGGAATATTTTACTTCATATCCTTCCAAGCCCTAGCTAAATAAAGCTATCAACTTATCCTTATCTTCATCATTTTGTTGTACTTACATAGTTGAGATAGTGTTAATACATCCAAATGCATATAAATTGAATTATTTGGTGACAAAAATATTTATGAGGGTAAGAGCTTGTGATATGGACTATTTAGTTGCTTCAAAGATACCCTTCCCTTCTTTGGACTAGTGGAAGACATGATTTTTATTTAACATATTAGTTAGAGGATTTTTAAGATTGGGAAAGTCAAGGATAAATCTCCTAACAAAATCAATCCTTCCTAATAATCTTTGCATCCCTTTCTTATGACTAGGTGAGGACAATTCTATAATGGCACTTACCGTCTCAAGATAAATTACAAGCCCTCTTTTTGAGATAATATGGCCCAAAAGCTTACCTCCATGGATTGAAAATATGTATTTCATAGGGTTAAGTGAGACTCAAAATTATCTACATCTATCAAAGAGTTTTATGAGATGAGACAAATCATCATCAACATGCTTAGAAAATAATATAACATCATTAAGATATATAAGTAGAATATCATTGATTAGTTATTAAAATGCTATGTCCATGGCTCTCTAGAAAAATTCCCCTGCATTAGACAAACCAAAATAAATTTTTATGTAATCATAAGTTCCCCATTTGGTAGTGAAATTTTTCTTAAATTGATCCTATTCTTGAACCAATATCTGATTGTAACCAGAATAACCATCAAGGAGTGAAAATTATTCTGAACCTATCACCATTTTCAATATTTGTTCCATGGATGGAAATTGCTAGTGGTCTTTCATATAAACCTTGTTTATATCCATAAAATTTACACATAGAATTATCACTCTATTCCTCTATATAATAAGGACTAATTTTTCTACCCAAGTTGACTATTTGATAGGAAATATTATGTTGACCTCTATTAGTTTGTTCAACTCTTTTTTCATGAGAGGCTCTATCTTTGGGTTTGTAGGCCTTTGTTTTTGCCTTATATATTTGGAATTTAGGTCTAATTAAATTATGTGTTTGGATTGATTATGATTAAATCACTTAATATCAGCATACCCCCAAGCAAAAATATCTTCAAACTCTTGAAAAAGACTAACAAATGCATGATTTTATTCTAGAGTACATACCTTCCCAAGTCTAAGAAACTTGTATTTATCAATGGTAGTTTGTTCATAGTCTTCACTCTTAAATAACATGTTTAATTTCTCTCCTATAATATGATCATTAGTATCTAAGGTAGACTCAAGAGTAACTAAACCCTTTGGTAGCTTGTTTGACCTTAACTAGATAATTTGCTCTTCACATAGGTATTATAGTTTATCTTGATTTTTAGATGAGAATTTAGATTCTTCTTGAAGGAAAATAATTATATAATAGTCACCTTTAAAAACCTACCAATTAGTGTTATTTTCAGGTATAGTAGGCCTCACAACCATCTTGATATGCTACTATATTTGTCATTTTTGTTATCATTAGGAACATCAAACTGTACACCAATGGTAGCTAGCCTATCAACATGTTTATTCATATCTCAAGGGATGTATTAGAAATTGAATAATTCAAAGTCCTCTATGATATCCCATACTCTATTTTTGTAAGAATTCAAAAAATCATTTTTTGTTACATTCAGCCCTCTTATCTAATTTTGCACCAACTCACTGTCACTAAAAACTTGTAGTTATTTTATGCCTCTATTTCTAGCCCATTAGAGACCCTATACGAGAGCTTCATACTCAATTGAACTGTTGGTTTAGCTAAACTAAAATATTATAGTAGAATAATAATTATCCTTCAATGGAGACACAAACATGACCCCTCCTCCTACTCCATGCCTAAATTTGTATCCATCAAAGTACATTTTTCATACACCATTATCATGATCATTAGTCTTCATAAGATTTGGAATGAAATAATCTTATTCATGAAAATAATAAGCACCTAAACTAGCTTCTTCAATGACCCTATAAGGATAAAAATCTTGATGATTATGCCCCCATTCATCAATTAATAAATTAGGTGTGCTTTCAAGGTGTATACTTATTTTTTGTTCAATAGGATGGCCTTCTTGGTCAAATATTGTATAGTTGGAATTTATGTCATTTGGAATATAAGGTTCAATATGATTCTTATAAATTATCTTAGACCTAATGGTGACCTTAGTGCCATACCTAGTTCTAAATATCATAGGATACTAATCATATTATAGATATCCACCAATATTAGCAATAAAGTCTCTATTAAGGCATAAATCAAAGTATGAAGGGAGATCAATTATAAAACATATTAGGGAATGGAAAAGTTAGGACAAACATATAAAGTGAGGTTTAAATTCTTTATGACACCAAGATTCTTAATATTTATTCCATCTAGCTATACTACTCCTTTAGAGAGTGGATCATACTCTAAACCCAACTTATTTGCTATCTACTTTGGCATTACTAATCTACTAACCCCTAAATATATCATAAAATTATGGGATAAATGATTTCCAATGATCAAAGAAATATAGAATGGTAGAGGCTTCATACCTTTATTTTATTTATATTCCTTTGGCTAAGGTGTATTAGTAAGTACTAATTTTAGTCATTCTTTTGATGACCCTTCTAAAAGACTAAGGTTAGACAAAGTTATTTGCAATAGGTCTTTTTTATCTTGGAATGGATAAATACTCTCACATGGATATATTCACATTTTTTTCTTCATATGATCAATAATATTAAATGAGGGAGTACCAAACTTTTGTTGTGATTTAGTAGTGGAAATACCTTCTTGTGCTTGTGATGATTGAGAATGGCTTTTGGGATACTCTCAACTCCTTGAAGTTTTATTTTTTATGAATTTATTGCATAATTAGATCTGAATTAGACCTAGAAACCTCTTCTAATATTGTAAGAGATGATGTGGGATACTTACCAATTATTTGTTTAATTTCTAAAACCCTTTTATTGTATCTAGTATTGGCTACCACACCTAAATAAAAAGCCTAGCTCTACCCCTGCAATTGATTCACTTCACAATACTCATTTCCTTGCCAATTTAGAAGCATAGTATCATGTTTCACTAGCTCTTTAGAAGTCCCCAGTTGTGACGATACTTAGGTATGTCTCTTGTTATGATGTTATGTTTTTTTCCATCAATTCTTGGTTGAGAAATCCATTAGGACAAGTGGTTTGGTTGTAGGGAAGATTATAGGGAAAACACCACTCATAGTATTGTACAAAGTTATTTTGCATAAAAACAAGGTCCTTAGATATGCTAGCAATATTGGGATTGAAATATTGATAAGGCTTTGTAGGAGTAATTTGGCCTTGGAATTAAGAATTTGCCTGATATAGTGGTTTATTTGGTTGATAAGGTCCTTGATAAGGAGGCCTATTAGGATGATAAGGCTATTAATGTGATTGATAGGGTCTATAATTCTAATATTATTATGTTTTTAGGGTAACCAACTCATCTCAAAAAGTCTAAATAAGGATTTTAAGCTCTTGAAAATAATTTGATGGGCTAGGGGTAGCTTTATCTTGTCTTGGTGGTTAGATCATTGACACAATAAGGGGTGTTAATGTAGGTTATTTATGATGTGGTAGATATGGGAATATTGGAACGAGAGGCATTGAAGTAATATTTACAAATTTTATAAGGTAATTTTTATCCTTAATTATAATCTCATATGCACCAAGAATATTTTTATCCCCCATAGATTAGATTGCAACAACCATATCATTATTTAGGGATCTCAGATAATAGAGGAATGCATTGTTAGGACTGGACTTTATCTAAGATTCTATCCCAAGTTATTTGGAACCTAAAATTGAAATCACTCATGAATTATTTTTGATCTTTTTTAATAGTAGCAAACTTTTCCAATAAGGATAGATGGTCACTTTTTTCTCCAAATTATTTGTATAAACGTTCCCCTAATTCATACCATGAGTCGATAGAATTATGTTGTAAGATTATATACCATTGAAGGACCTTGACTTTGAATGAGGAAGATAAAAGCCTAATATAAATATTTTCCTTAGTAATATGATGTATTAAACAAATAGTAAAAATATATTTAATGTGTTCCATAGGTGTGGTTGTATTCTCCCTAGTGAAATAATGAATACTCTTGAGGACGGTAATGAGAATATCATCATATTAGATGAGGCTTAGTGGGATTCCTCCATTGAAAGGAATAAAGGCCTTATTTCTAGGGACAACCATGTAAGGGATCGAAAGAAATCCTACCATTGTTTTGGGAAATATACCAAAAAGAGGTATAGATTGAGCTCTTGAGGAAGGTTTTTCTAAAATCTTTAGATCTTCTTATAGGAGATAAGGATTTTTTAGTTATTCTTATTCTTAAGGGTGTATATAATTTAACAAACTATAAATTACCTTTTGAAGAAATTCTTGCCTCTCTTGACATGAAAATATGTCTACTAGAGATTAGAAATGTCTGGAGTCATTAGGAGCTTATTTGATGTATTCAACATTATAAATTATTAATAGTAGCACCAAATTCTTAGATTAAACTCTTTTGACTTAATGGAATTTAGTAGGTCCCATTGGGCATGCTAGAAACTATTATCATGTTATAGTTGCACCTCTTAAAGTAGTGGTTTCAATGTTCTTCCCTCTAACTGATACCATGCAATCAATCTGAGGGTATGAGTCATTGATGATTAGAGTAAACCTCTAGAGAGGGCTGGTTCCCTTGATGGATCACTTAGACCAACACTAACTCTATTGTGCTTTTAAGGAAAAAGGAGAGATAAAAAATAAATCTTGAATTGAACTTAAGACCTAAAAAAGGAGATGATATACCAGAATATTATGATGTTCTCTACTCACTTAAATATACAAAATAAAGTTAAAAGAGCTAATAATATGCACAACTCATAATATTACAACTCTTCTACATAAGTTTTTTGTATGTAGGTAGGCAGCTAGTGAAAACACTTAGAAATGTTAGCAAATGACCTTATAGGGGATCAAATGGTGAAAATTCATAGCTAAACATTGTATGAACTTAATATCACATTAACTAAAACCTATAAATGAGTGTTATCCTATATAAAGGTGAGGGAATTTTATAAAAAATCAAGGATAAATTAACTTATTCACATGATAATATCAACAATCCCATGAATTCACACAAGATATAAGCATATGAGAAGGAAAGATAAACTTTATTATTCATTCAATGGTATATAAGCTAGTAGTAAAAATATATGTGAGGGTAGAGTTTTGTTACAATCAATAGAAAGATCATGGATGGATAATTTTATAAAGTTTTTATATGCTTAAAATAGTCCCCCCTTATGGTTATACTTTACATGCTTAAATAGGTAAAGTCTAGAGCTCAGGGGCTCACTCGATCTTACCCACTGCCTTGGGCAATTACAACATTCAATCATGATTAGGGAGGTGGATCAATATAGTGGGGATCTCCTTGGGATTTTTATGTCCACCTTATGTAACACCCTACCATGCCTATTTAGGACTTCAACTTATCTTATGATGAATAGGGATAACTTCTATTGTCTTTCCACTCATTTTGTGAGTTGGAATTGAGTTACACCATGATTTGCATGTTGGACCATTATATGATTGATTTAATGAATCAATGTAATTACAAAACCTACTCATTAATTTGATATATAAATGGGTGAAATAAGATGTCAAATTAGTCTTATCTAATGCCAGCATAAATGCCAACAAACTATTTAGTGACAAGGTCTATCTATGTGTTGACATCAAGATCATTTTGGGATTTCTTACTTCTACTAGTATATTCCCCCTTGGGCCTTATCAACTATCCTCTTTCCATTTTTGGGGTTAATTCCCATGTGATTATTGCCACATATCACCACTTCATTAGTTTTTAAACCCTATTGTGTCATTTTATCTTTTTCAATCTAGGAAAAACCCAAGTTGATAGATGTCCATGTTTCCTCCTTTGATTGGGATATAAATTCTTGAGCTCTGCCATGTCCACACAATAGCTTATGTTTGGTTATTATCCCCTTACACATGGATCTTTCTCTCTCTTCCATTTATTAGTTAAGGCTTCAAATGAATGTTGATGATTATCTCTATGGTGAAGTGAGATTTCACCACATGACATCATCCTACTCACCCATTGCTCTAACACATTATTGGGATTACATGGACCACCCTAGGCTATAAATAAATGAGATTTATCCACATGGTGTCATATCTATAACCCTCTATCTTAGATGGTTTTAAACTTGTACAAATGGTTCTAGGTCACCAATATTATGACATGTGGAAGTCTCCTTCTAACATGCTTGCTTGTTACTTTGTTGATGTGAAAATCCACTTGAAACTTTGAATAAATTTGAAAAAGTATTGAAAAGTGTTTTTAAAGGGGTCAATACCATTGAGACATTGACACATGGCATTTAATGAATATAAAAAAACTTCATAACTTTTGCTTTCTAAGCCTTTATGCAAAAAGTGCAACACAATTCTTGGTCTTTAAAAATTGTATAAAATCCTAGTTGTATAAATTTTTTGACTACCTTTTTGTCAAAAAATGTGAAGGTTGACCTCTTTGAAAATATTCTAAGCCTTTTCTCCTTTTAAATTGTTCACATCAAAACATGTAAAGACCAAACCATTCAAATAGGAATAGTCTAGACCTATTGTGTATAAATAGGTGACATTTTTAGTAACTACTCATTCCACCAACATTTGAGATGTACAATTCAATACATAAGAGTGGTTTGAATTTACAAAATGACCATTTCAAGGCACATATATAGATTCATCATATGTGAATGTATTTGAAATTTAGGATAATCTGAGTATGATAGGATGTGTATGGAAAAAAATAATAATGATATAATGATTAGGAGACATTATTATTAGGAAAAAAAACATATTAGGTATATATTATGAAATTCAAATAGGTGACTAATGTAAAATTAGTAAGTTTAAGCCCATATAATGCAAATGGATATTAAAGAAGGGTGTGAAAGAGACATATGTTAAACACAATTCATGTAAGGTAAAGATAGGTCAAGATTGATAGTTTCAAGTGTATAATACTTGATTTATGTGTGTATAAATGACCCTCTTTTATTCTAGTATTGAAAATGATAGAGTGAAAGGATAAAAATATTATGTACCTTAGTGTGTAACCACACTTTTTATTTGGGATAAAGATCCAAATGTCCATCGTGCTTGATGAAAATCTAAAATAAAACATACAACTATCAATGTCCATATAGGATATAAAATCATAATAAAAAAATATCGATGAAACATTTAAAATTTGAATAATAAGGAAGTAACACACTTGTAAGTATGAAAAAAATGCTACCCTATGAATATTTTGAGATTGGGATAATTACACCCTAATGGATAATGTAATGGAGTGAATATGCCATAAGGTGAGTGACATTGTTAAAACCATGGGTTGAGAAGATGAATTCCCCAACCTTCATGAAGAAGGGTAGTGTTATTCCATTTAATGATGTATACACTTAATTAAAATACTTATTTAACTAACCTTAAACATCAGTATGTAAATCTGGAGCCCCATACAAATCTTGTGTGTAAATCTAAATATATTGAATCAAATGTTGCAGAAACAATTTATATTTAGAATTTTATATTTAGTACCTTCATTACCAAGTTAAAAATAGAAAAATACATGCATGAATAATATCCATGCCCATGATGAGATAAATTATCCAAATTTGATGTAGAATTCCATAAATCTATATGTCACTTTACCCTCAATCTAATAAATATGATAACCTATCACTCATTTACTTTTAAAGTTTATGTATATGCCCTAAAATCTATCTCAATTTGTAAATATATTTCCTATTATTTGAATGAAACTGATAATCTAATCCAATATAAACCCTATAAATCATGTAATATATGGTAAAATTTGAATTATATATGTATGGAGGCTTGAATCTCTATGAAAAACACACTAATATGCCCCCCTTTTGTGATAAGGAATGTATCCTATAAATTACTTACCTCAAAATAAAAAAGTTAAATGTATCATGTTATATATAAATATTTAATAATTTAAATATTTTGATAATGTGAGGATAATATATCATCATATCATGATTATATAATCAAGGCATATATGAAACATGTATTGTAAGACACAAAATTGTCTTGTCAGGATAGGTATGTAAATTAAGTTTACAACAGTGGTGATCAAAGATATAATTGCTAAATAGTAACCCATTTAGAAAGGTGCATGATATAGATCATGGCATCATACATAAGTATAAATGTGCATGGTATATACCATAATAGCACAACCTTATAAATAAATCCTATAAATATCCACATATAAGCATCAAATTTCATAGACATTATTTCTATTAGTTTTTGCTATTTATTATAAAAGGAATAAATATAAGTATGAAGGTTAGGGATAAGTGATTAAGTACCCAAAATGATGTGCACATTCCAAAAATTTTATGAACTCTTATTTGTCTATGGAGGAAGACACATATGTATAAGAAAACACTAAATAGAAATGGTGATAGTAGAGATATGTGTAGGTTGCCAAGCTATGTGCTTGTTCCAAGAAGCGTAACACTTCCTTGGGATGATAGTCTGATATTTAGAAATAGAGTTTAATAAAAATAGATGAAAAGAGAGAAATAGAGAGGGTTAGAATACTATTTATCATGTTACAAGTCTAAATGTGTCAATGAACAAATGCAATGCAGGTTAGGTAGTGGAATTATGCTTTAGTGAGTTTGTTGGGGGAGGTTTTGGGGTTGTTGGTATAAAAACATAGTGACCGACATCAGTTAAGTGATTGATGTTAGTTTAGGTCACCGATGTTAATCAAGGTAACCAATATTAGTTATGTTTGCCAATGTTAGTTTGGGTAATTGATACCAATTGGGGTAGTGATATTGATGGGGTTATGGAAGGGTTTTTTGGGAAGGGAAAAGGAGTTGTGGTCTAGTAAAGGGGTCATGAGGAGTCATGAGGGGGTGAGTAAGACTCAGGAAGGGAAAGGTAGAGGTTGATATGATGAGGTAGAGAGATGGATGTGGGGGAGTGTTACAACTCCTCCATAGAGGAAGCTTGGGTTTCATGAGTAATTAAATAGTATATTTGTATAATCAATATAAAATGACTATTTAAAACATGTGAAAAATTTTAAATGTACTTAGATAGATTAGATAGGTGAGTAGTTGTGATAGATAGATGGCTCTGATAAGGATTGATGAACTAGCATGTGAATAGATGGGGCAAAGCGTATGCTTCTAGTCCACAGTGCTCAAAACACTATGTGGTTTGTCAATTTCTGATCTAAAATAATTTATGTAGAGTGATGGTAAGCCTGGATGTTAGTAGTGATGCTAGAATACTCTGATAATGAAAGCTCTATGTGAATGAATGATTTTTTGACCCTATGGATAATTTGGAATTAGGCCTAAGTAACTGATGTTGATGGTCTTGCCAGCTTTGATTGTGGGATAACTGACATTGATTCCCAAGACTAGGTAAAATAGGCTAAATTTAGCCTACTTCTTACTTTGATAAGTGGGTTTTCCTATTGGAAAATAGTCATAACATGAGGTCGAGAGGTGGTTAGGTAGTTAAGGAGTTATGAGGGGGGGGAATAATAGGTCCTAGGTGGTTAGGATAGAATAACCAAGTCTTATGGTGAGTTAGAGGGTGAGAACCAATAATAAGGTGAGGTGTCCAAGTGAGGTGGCCAAAGGAGATTTAACCAATTTAATTAAAAAATTAAATTAATTAGATATGCCTAAAGGGTAAAGACATAGGTTAGGTGATTAAATAAGGGACTGAGGATTAATGTGACTTCATTAATCATGTAAGGGATTAAAGCAATTTTGGTGTCTACAAACATGACACACACAATTAAATCACTCATAACAACACTCAATGTCACACATAATAAGAGGCACACTTAGTACACTCAATGAACACACAATGTTAGATAAGGTAGTAACCACACATAAGGAATAATAACTATTAAAATATGAATACTCAATGTTATTCAACAAGGCAAGGGGTACATACAATGAATAATCAAAGTCACACTATGAGAAAATAATGTCAAACAATGTAAGTGATACATAAATAAATAACTATACAATGATACACTCAATCAAACAATGTCACAAAATAGGGAAAGAGCCACATAAATCACATTGAATGATTAGCCTATGTTAAATGAATTAACAACAATGAAGCATAAAATAAGTTAAGCTAGTATACACATTAATCCATGTCATTGTCACACCATAGTAAAGTAGCATATCCATCAAATGTAGCACTATATAAAATATAAACAATATAAAATCATACAAAAGTAATCATGTATCCCAATATAATAAATAGAAAGGTTATAGATAGATATATCTTATAATAATGTGACTTATAGAATGATATGCCTCCAGCATTAGCATGGCACTTTGGTGTAGGAACATATTGCATATATACATATATGTATAATGTATAACCTATATGTCCTAGGTCTCACTCATATATATCATGAAATGCATGTGTATGAAAAAATATATGCAATTTACTAAATATGTGATAAATAACATAAATCAATGTAATAAATAGTAAAACATGTTATCCATAGATTTTGGTTTTTGATCTTGAAGAATATATATATTTTTTATATTTTTACATTTTTGACTTATGTTCCTTCTAACCAATGATCCCATCAATATATTCTCACATGTAGGTCCTATATCAAATGTGATAATGGTGACCTCTCATGAGTGAGTAGTCCCATATATATTTATATATGAATCAAAGAGGTGACCTTGTGCTTTAGTATATCCATCATTATCATCATGACTCATAGTATCCTATATCTGATGAGTGACTATAGTAACCATAGCATCATATAGAATCGTCTGTAGAGTAGAAACATTTATTTATATTCACTATGGAAATGCAAAACTATGAATAACACTAGCTTAATAAGTGATGGAGTGGATTATGGCTTTTTCAAGTCCTAAATAAACCTATGATGTAATGGGCACTAGTTCTATACAAAATTCAGATACCTTCCTCTGAACTACCTATGTAGAATGAACCTAAATAGGTTATATTAATGACTATGGTGGTGGTGGGGGTGGAGGATAAAATGCATCTATCAGAATATGATACTCATATGAAATACCTAGAATTGTATTCAACCTACTACCATGTATATACTTCACACATTTATGTATTGAAAATGGTACCAATAGAGATTATGCATCCAAGGATGTCTTGAAAATATTTAAAATTATCCTTTACTTGGTAAAACTAAGAATAAAGTATAAACTATATAAGGGACTTCCTTAATTTTTATAAAAATGCTCATAAAAGTTTTATGTTTCTTTTAATAAAATAATTTAACTCTCATAGTTGTATCCATAAAATCCTCTTGTGTATAAGTAGGAGTACTAAGGAGTTCCATAGTAAACACGTTTTTAATTTAGCCTTTGTCTACCATGACACTATGTATGGCTATTAATCAATGTAGGAATGTAAACTAATAATATATAACTAGAATTATTATCCACAATCTCACTATTGTAAAATGTAATTGTAGGTAATTATACATATATGCTTGTATGTATCCTAAAAAATACCATATAATGGATAATAATATTTTGGTAGAGGAGTATTTACATTATAAGTCATATGCACCTCAAGAATAACATCATTTTATATTGGCTCATGGTTGGGAAGTAGATTGGAAAATATTTTCAACTTTGAATTCTTATTAGGTTGTGGTAGTA